>JBBPDA010000009.1:21580929-21621544 GCA_037974385.1 Arnoldichthys spilopterus
CTCGCTCTGTCTCTCGCTCTGTCTGTCTTTCTCGCTCGCTCTGTCTCTCGCTCTGTCTGTCTTTCTCGCTCGCTCTGTCTCTCGCTCTGTCTGTCTTTCTCGCTCGCTCTGTGCGTGTCTCTCTGGACCTGAGAACGAGCTCCTTTATTTAACCTCTTCTAAACCGGAATACTCCAGCCTTAAGGCTTTTTTTTTGGGGGGGGGGAGGGTGTCTGTGCCTTGAAGAGCTTGTATGTTGAGATTAAAGAGAGTTGTTCACTTCCGTCTGAGCTTATGCCTGCATGTGGGGGGATGAGGGGGAACGTCCTTCCTGTACAATAAATCACACAGTCCCTAAAGTGCAGCACAGCAGCAGTGGTCAGCAGTCCAAGGGCTGTTAGAAATGCTTCCCTGTACGAGTGCACTTTTTTCTCAGGTTTGGGAGTGTGCACATGTAATTAAAAAATACTTGGTTATGAAGTAAATGTGATGTAATTTAGTATTTGTTATGCCACTTCCAATGTTTTACACAACAGTTGATCAATAGATGTTTTAAATACATTTATTTATTTTTATTTGTTTATTTTTTTAAAGTCTCAAAGACGACACATGAAAGACACTAGTACCAGTACTTTTATTAGCCGGAGATGCATTAGAGAACATTGTTTTTTTAACAGTAAACTTTGCACTAGGATAGTTCTGCCTAATGGACGTCTTGTACAGATGTAGCAGTGAAAATTCAAACTTTTCCAAAAAAATTCAAAGTTTTTTTTGGCCCTGCATCTAAATATTTAAACATTTCTGTGTATTATTATTCCTCTATTCCCTCTGGTGCTGTCAAACTCGACATGTTCAGTACTGATTGCAGGAAAATGTATTTGCGGTGGGGGGAATGATCAGTTGATTTAGGCCAAAGTCAATTTTCATTCCTTTTTTTTTTTTATTCTTCTCCCCAAATTTAGTTCGAATCCACGCCCCTTCTTAGGGCTGAAATGACCTGGGAAGTATGAATTGGCCTCGTTATTGTTGCCATATGGAAAACATCAGTTCAGGTCCGAATGTGTTTATAGTAGTTATTCATTTAGCAAAGGAACTATCTCTGAAGTTGAAGCACATCCTATGTTGAGTGCTTAGTTCCTACTGTTCTCCATATCAGACCATCAGCCACAAGCTTGTGTGCACACACTTGGTTCATTAGTAATTTGAGTGAAAAACCCAGACCTCCTTTATCCTGTGCCAGTAATCTGAAGGAGGTGAAGAGGCTGTGAATTTCTGCTGTAATTATAGTCTCAGGTGAATAAGACTATAAACATTCTATGCTGCTCTTACCAGGCTTTAGCCAGCAGCACACAGAGCCTGGTTTGGAGCCCTGACCCACTGCTGTCTAGATCAGTTGACCTATATCTGACTGACTCCACCTGTTGTATTTTTGATGTGAAACACTGCAGACTACTGATTATTCAGAGAGAATCGCTACACACCAGGAATCGAGACCCTCCCCACTTCAGGATGTCTTGTGGCATCATCAGGGGTAGTAACTGCAGTGGAAAACGAATGAAGTACCAAAAAGCATGTGGAGTGGAGCTGAACAGTACCATGCAGCTAAAGAGCGAGAATTATATGATAACTTTATTAATTCCAAGGGAAATTCGAGGCCTTTTACTTGCTCAGTGCAACAAAGAAACACTGTGGAAACAAAACAGAAACACAATAGTTAAGAAAAATGTAAAAACTGCAAATATGAGAGGAGCTAGATAAAGAGCAGATGTAGACCATTTAATGTGTAAATCTGTACAAGTGTGTGCTTTTAGTATGTGCAGAACAGGTGGTGCAAACAGACTGAAGGTGATTTATTGATGATGATTATTATTATAATAGGAGAAATATGACAGAGGAAATTATAAATAATGCTATAATTAAAAGCACATGTGGGATGTTGTTGGAGTAAATATGACCTACATCTGAACTAATTGCAAGTCGTGTGATTTTCTTTTTTCACGTCTTCATCATGAATTTTACACGATAACCGTTATAGCAACGTCATCAAAATGCAGGTTACTATGGTTACACGTCGCGTCTTTTGCTTTGGAGGACGATTGAGGCGAGTGCAGGGGGAAAACAAATAAACACACTGCTGTCTTACGCGAGGAATCGAGCAACAATTCGGTCAGCGTTACGTGAGGAAAAAATGAAGCAAGGCAAAACGGGGCACAAAGTGAGAAAAGCAGTGGTGTCAGTGGAGCCTCTGGCACAGCAGTTCTCTTTATCCGGTGCTTGCTGATTAAAACAAGTGCAGAAATTCAGAATTTTAACTCCTTTCTATAAACTTTAAACAAAGTGGTCATTTTAGGCTCTTCTCTTTGTCCCGAATGATTGAAATTGAATTGAGTTGGATTGAAATGGATCGTTTTTATCCACAGTGACGTGTACTGATCTTTTATATACAATGTTAATAAACACTAGTGATGGTGGAACATGAATTGTTTTGGCGGTGGTGGTGGTTTGGCTTACAGTGTCCTGCATGTTAAGAAAATCTTTCAACCAAAATCTTTAAAACTGTGTCGTCATAATCATTTCATGTGAGATTTTTCTCTAAATTTCTCGAAACTTTATTTATTGGTAAATAATGCGCCGTTTTCATGAAGTTTGCTCATGGACCATGTGACCATGTTCCCTGTAATTACTGTAGTTAAAAAGACTTGGGTCAAGGTTTAACTTGGAGTAATGTTCTTGGTATTCCTAATATTCCTCATATTTGTGTTTACTGTTTCTAGTATTCTGGAGGTGTACAGTAGCAGTTGGCACAGCTCATTTGAATGTCGCCCTAAAGGAGTGCATTGATCTTAAAGAAAGCTAGAGGAAAGCTGTGTTTGTTGAAGAAATGGGCTGAGTGGAATGTTCTTTTGCACATGCTGGTCATTTCTGGAGTGCGACGCATCAGACTGACGTCAGATAATGGCCACGTTAAAGGGATAACGTGAAGAAACGAACCTATTTCTCGTTCAGGCTACCTTTGGCTAAACACATCCTTAATCATTTCTGATGTTTTGCGTCTCTGTTAATTGCTGACCCTTGTGAAGAAAAGCTCTTTGGCAGAGAACTCTCACACAGTGTGAAGATAATTATTAGATCAAGCCTTTTGCTGGAAAGAAGTAATGAGTCCACTGCGCACGCACACACATGTCAGAGATGTCGTCCTAATGGTCTATTGAGTTCTTGCGCTATCGGTGAAGGATAAAAGCTGACTAGAGTTTATCTTCCGCTCAGCCCGCTGTGTGTTTAGCAGGCTTTTGTTTGGTCTGCTCTTTATCCTGACAAAAAGACAGTTCTGGGCAGACTTTTAATGCTCCTAACTGTGAGTGAACGTTACTTTGAATTATGATCTTGTCGTAAATGGTAACTAGTCAGACTTGCTTCTTTCAGGAGGCTCGTTATACGTCCATGCAATTTTTCTTTACATCCTGCTTGCATCATTGTAATTCAGGTGACTTTCTTTCATTCATTCGAAAGAAGACAAAAGAGCTGCATTGCCATTGTTTCATATCCTGGTAATAGTAGGGCCACGTAAATAATGGTTGTCCGCTTAATTCTTACAGGACTGCATATGGGAAATCTGCACAGATGTCCAGTGTATTTTTATGTGTTTTCTATTTTACACATTTTTTTAAAATGTAAAAACCGCAGTTGGATCAGTCCAATTTGGCGTAACAGAGAGGGTTACAAGTAAAGTGAGAAAATGCAGACATTAGCACAGTAGCCTAAATGTTCATCTGTGACTGAATACATATCTTCACATTTTGTTTAAGTCTCAGTCTTTTATTTATTTATTTATTTATTTAGCAATTATTTGTACATACCTATGGTTTTAATTTAGTTGTCCATAAATGTTAAGGCAATGTATTTCTCATGATTGCTTTACTTATAATGGCATAAGGATGATCACCATACATGATGATGCGAACACGTTCTATTTATTCAAAGCACTAAGACTGGTTCTGTCTGATGGTTCGTTCCAAAAGTAGCTCAGGCCAAAGGAATTCGAGACGAAGGTTAATTGCGCTTGAGTGTTGTTACGAAATTCCTGCACACCCATAAATGGGAGTGGTACATCATTTCACTGGTGTTGTGGCCATTGTTTGAATGTAATTTTAGAGTAAAAAATCAGAAAATGAGAAGTTAACAGTTTCAGCAGCTGGGAGTGGCATAATTCACTGTAGATGTGTCACACAGCTGGATTGTCAAGCAGCTGAGAGGTTTCTTACATTAAAAGGGCAATGCATGATTAATACATGGGGGAAAATGTAAAATAAAAATAGTTCTCGAGACACGTCCCATCTCTGAAGTGCACACGAGTGAGCAGCTGATGCACTGAAAAAGGCTGCAACTGAATGGAACTGACAGTGCAGGAAACGTTAATACAGAGCTTTTTTGGCTGGATTTTCACTGAACATTGGCAACCAGAAAAAAATCATTGGGTGTGAGGTTCCGTTTTTTTTTTCCAAGTTGAACAGTAACTCTGGGGGGAAAAATGGTAAACTGTGGCTCAGAAACTGAGGACTAAACCGAAGCTTGAGAAGGGTTAACTGTTGCACTCTTCGCGTATTGGTCTCTTGGCAGCCATTAGCTTAATTAAAATACTCATTTATGAACAGAGAAAGGCTCCCTACCTTTAATCACCCTTTCAGGCCATTAGATAAACAGGAGTGATTTTTTTTCGCTTCTCGGGTGTTAAGGCAATTGTTTGAATGGCCACGTCTACACAATTTCAGCATCTATTGCAAACTGAACACTGTCCAAATGAGCGTGGAATCCAGGAGTTCAGAAGTAGCCAGTATATTCTCCGTATCGCTTTGCTGAACCAACACAATTCTTTGCTTAATTGAGCACTCTTTCTAGGACTAAAGCAGGGTTCAGTTCACAGGTGGTCTGCTTCAGCTCGCATGTTCTGTTTCTATTTAGCATCTATGGAAACTCTGATTATTGTTCACACTTTATATCATTCTTCATCTTCTGAACTTTTGAACATGTGCAAATGTTTCTCAGTTCAGAGTTTGGGTTATTTATTGCAGCTTTTAACTGTTCCATCTTTCACAAGTGTGGGACTGCAAACTCTTCTCAGCACCCATTGGTGCACCTTTTCACTCTTGGTCATAGATCCTTACTGATCCATTTCTAAGTAACTTGCAGTAGATGAGATGAAGGGTATGAATCATTAAGATGCTTTGATGATACGGTCATTATTGTGATCAGTTATGTCCAATATGCTTTTCTGTGCATGTCATGTTGCCAGTACCAGTAACACAGACCAAACTGTTTTACCAAGACTGTTGAACTCGTCTTGTGCAACCCGCTGTACTGAACTACATCAAACAAACAATTTTTGAATTAAAAAAATAGACATTTTATATCATTGTTCAGACTTCTCCAATTCAGAAAAAAACACACATGACCTTTTGTCAAACATTAAAAATTATTTACATTTAAAAAAAAATACATTTTTGTATTTACCGTATTGCCCAGCCCCTAAACATCTGTGCAATTTGAGAATGTGGCTGTTCTACTTAAACTTTTTAGGGAGCGAAAACTGTTCAAGACAATATGGGAACTGCTCTCAAGAAAAAACATGCATTATTCAAATGGAAATGTGATGAGTTCCTCATAAAATATCCCTGCAGTGAAAGTGAACTGTCATCAATTGTGTATAGTATGTAAGGTGAAGCTACAATTTAAGCTATGAGCTGTGCATTGGGGAATCTTTAGAGAAGGCTAAGCCAGATTTTCAGAGCATTCGGTTTTTGATATTTCTGAATTTCTGCAAAAATGAATGAACGCATGAACACACAAATGAAGTTTCTCTCCAATATGTTTTGTATTTTGTTCACTGCTTGGCATTGTCGATTTTCACAGCTCACAACTCTGATCAATGCCGTTTTGTCCTTGAGCAGGAGGCAAGTGCGTGCAGGAGATGTGGCTCTTTTAACTCCATTAAACAAGTGCTGGAGGTCAAGCACAACTCTCTTCCTCGCTCTCTCTTAGATGCTGGCATCAGTTGTCTATTAGACTAAACTGCAGGATTTAGAGGATGTTCATGTAGGATCTATTATTCAGCCCAAGTGTTTGGAATGGCTTAACTGAATGCGGTTTCTTTTTGCTTTGATGCCAGGCCTTGGAGCAACTGGGTGAGGACGTAGAATGTGATTGGAATGGAAGCTGGAGGACTGATTCCCTAATAGGGCGGATTGGGTGAGTGCAAACACCAAACGGTGAGTCACTTATGGCTGCTGCTGATACTGGTATAATAGTGCTGCAGTCAGCATGCGATCACTTTTAATGCCAACCAAACATTGTTTGTTTCTTTGAGTCAGAATATTTACACTTCTTCTCTTCTTTGCCAATATGCCTGAGCAGCTCTCCTATTTGTTTTTATCAGGCTGCTTTTCTCAGGGTTTTTCCCTCCCTTTTGGCATTGTGCTTGAGGCTCAGGAAAAACAATGTGCAAATGATTTTGTTTTGTCTATATCGGCGAGTGTGGTTTGTGTAATTCTGAGTTATTGTGTGTTCGACTGCTTCTAGACTTTTTTTCAGACTTTTCCCTACGAATCCTAATTTACATTCGCTGGAGTATTAGGATGTACATGAATGAGGAGAAGCCTGTTGGCTTGCGAGAGGCCAAAGAAAGCGCACAAGGAAAAGTGCAGTGGCGTGTGTCTTGCTAAGCCGAGTAATCCAAATTCAAGAGACCTTCTGGGATTCCCTGCTCTTCTAAGGCCGCTCGTTTAATTTCTGTTTCATAGCGAACATGTTAGTGACTGAAAGAAATGGCTGGAAACCTTCGTCTTCGTTCTGAAACAGACCCAGCGTTACATTTCTGACGGTGTGCACTTCAGACGGGAGTCAGGCGGGTTGCATGTTTTGGTAGATGTTTAGAAGCACCTGTTGCGGAGTAGGACACTAGACCTGGCTAATGGTTCTTCTTTGACAAGACCAGGCTGCTGCTGTGTTCAAGAGCATCACATGCTGTGTATAGGTCACAAAGTGCTGGAAGGG
Organism: Arnoldichthys spilopterus; assembly: GCA_037974385.1. NCBI lineage: Eukaryota > Metazoa > Chordata > Actinopteri > Characiformes > Lepidarchidae > Arnoldichthys > Arnoldichthys spilopterus. The sequence goes on from JBBPDA010000009.1 coordinate 21,587,956, forward strand.
GCTCTAAAACAGCTTAATGATCATTACTCTAATCATAATGAATCGCTTCAGTTTATGGCGAACCAGTAAAATTTGCACCATTAGACAAGTATAGGCAATACAAGATATGCATAATTGCTTGAAATAATAAAATGAGTTATGGTGTCCCCAGGCAAATGAATGCACCCAAATGGCCAGCAGTGGCCCTGGACCTTTGCTTGGTTCTATGCAACTTTGATGGAAAAAAGCAAAGATTGGACCCATAATAATCTTTGTCCTATTCATGAGACAGTCGCCTAACATCAAAATCTGATGAGATGAATAATCATCTGCTACATAATCAATACATCCCTATTTACACACGTTTATTATTTTAATTAGACTTGTCACAATCATGGTTTATTGTCATGAAAATCATTGGGATAAATGAGTCTGCAGCAGCAGCAGCAGCAGCAGAGGCGGCAGTAGCGGCCACAGCAGAGGCAGCAGTGGTAGTGGCAGCAGTGGTAGCAGCAGCAGTGGCAGTTGCAGAAGCGGAGGCCGCACCGGTGGTGATTGTTGCTGTTGTTGTTGTAGTAGCAGTATTAAGGTACCAGTCTAACCTGACCAGATTCTTATTTACTTGCTTCATAGTTGTCGATACTTAGTAAGTCCCAATTAGAAGTAAACGTTTATAGTGGTAAGCAGTAAAGTTTATTAAAGCTAAAGAGGTTAACAAACATCAAATACATGTTTGCTGCTTTCATTGATTTAGATGAACTTGCCTCAAACCAGTGGAAAATGCTAAAATAAAGAAACGGTAAAAAAAAAAAAATTGTGGTCAACTTAGGTCATTGTGAGCAGGCGATTATGTAATTGTAACCGGACTAATTTACATAAAATGTTTCCTTATTCATGCAGATGTGAGGCAATGAAAGGAAAACATTAAGCAGTCATTAGTGAGCCATTGGTTTTCCTGCCTGAAATTGGCTCCGTCATGTATCACTGTTTCACATGCTAGTGCAGTATTGAGGTCCTCTAGGATCGCTCAGGTTCCCATGATCTTCATGCGTTTGTCCTTTTTACTACTCAGTTGAGCTAATCGAAGTGTTCAAATTCACATTTACAAACTACAGATAATCCGATTGCCTACCATTTCAGTTCAGGGAATATTGTGTACATTATCATAATTCAAAAATAAATGTTATTTATGAACAAATCAATTAACTGCAAATGAAATTGTCCGCACCAATGAGGTGTTTGATCATGCAGATATGCTGTAGATGAAACTCCTGAATAGCAAAATTGTGAGTGAAAGTTGCTTATACATATTGTCTATAAACTTTGATGAAGAATGGTCATTTGTGTTGGATGGTATTGGAATGGGGTGGCACGAGGGTGCAGTGGTTAGCACAGTCCCCTCACAGTGAGAAGGTCCTGGGTTCGATCCCCGGGTTGGCCACAGATGCTTTCTGTGTGGAGTTTGCAAGCTCTTCCCGTGTTCGCGTGGGTTTCCTCCGGGTACTCCGGTTTCCTCCCACTGTCCAAAAGGCTGCAGTAGGTTGATTGGATTTGGAAAATTGCCCATAGGTGTGAGTGTGTGTTTGAATGGTTGTCTGTCTGTGTGTTGCCCTGCGATGGGTTGGCCTCCTGTCCTGGGTGTACCCCGCCTTAGGCCCGCAGTCAGCTGGGATTGGCTCCAGCTTCCCCGTGACCCGGAAACGGAAGAAACGGTTGGAAATGGATGGATGGATGGATGGTATTGGAATCCTCTACCATCATTGTAAGACTGCGGGTTGGAGAAGGCTGTGGTTGACCAGGGTCTGCTTCTTTCTTTGCTTGTTACTAATGTCTGTGTATGTATCATTTCAGAGTCCGTTGTTCTCTAATGATGCAGGGAGAGGACATGAAAAAAAGAAAACCGAGTTTGAATCCTAGAAGTGTATCAGAGGAATATTGTCTCCGAGTGAGTATGGACTTGAACAGAGCAGTATGAACTCCTTTTCTGTGTTTTTAATGTTTACGTTTTATTGACCAGTTTGATGTCTTTTCTAGGAGCGTCCAAAAGAGGATACGACAAAGATGAAAAATAAAGTGTCTGCGTCAAGTGGTAAAAACCTTTATTTTTGATGTGATCTCTCTTCATTATTACATGTAGGCCTAGAAAGTGGCCTGTTCGAAACACCGTTTGCATTGTTCACCTACAAGCATCTTTGTGCATGCTGATAAGTGATGCTGTGTTATCTGTATGAGAAGTGATGTTTAATCTTTAAATGTGAGCAGGTAATAGTAAGAAGAGGCCCTGGTCATGGGATCAGTATCTGGAGGAGGATAAAGCCATAGCAGCCCCGCTCAGACTCTTTACTGAGGTATGGATCAATCCTGTGACAAATTTGTGTTTGTGAAATGTTTATATGTAGCTTCCCTGCACCAGCGTGAATTTAATAATGGCTTGCTCCTGATGGTAAATGTGGTATATTTTTGGACCGTTTCTTTACCGCCAGACAGGTATGAGTTATTTTAACGCTTTAGCTTGCTTAAGTGAACTGTGTGCTAAGAAATGTGAAACTGTGGGTCTAATGATAGACTGCTCTTACGTTGAAAGTGAAGTGAACATGACCATTTGTCATTGTGAACACACTCAAGCACCACAACGAAATGTGACCTCTGCATTTAACCCATCACACGTGCACACATGGAGTAGTGGGCAGCTATCAACAGCGCCCGGGGAGCAGTGTAGTGGGACGGTACCTCACTCAAGGGTACCTCAGTAGTGCCCGGGCCGGGACTCGAACCTGCGACCTTCAGGTCCCAAAGGACCGATAGGCCACCACTGCCCACCACTAACGGTTACGTTCTTTCATTGCAACTTGTGCTAAACATTTAAGCTTAGGTTTTAAGTGGACTGTAATATTGCAGTATATGGTCTAAATGAATCCTACACTACACATACTAAGTAGGACCGACATTGTGCATTTTTTTTTCCCCCAATCATGGACGAAAAGGTTTTTTCCCTGTGATTATCACTGTATGCAGTGTAGTATTTTTATAACCCACTTCCGTACAGGGTCTGCCATTTGTAAAGTCATTGGCTATGATCTTTCATAATATTTGACATTTCTCTGCATGCTAAGCCAAAGCCACATCATTTCTTACAACAGAGCTGCCAGATCATTTAGTTGGGAATTTACAAATGCAGAATAACGAGAAACAAACCGTTATTGAAATTGAATTTCACCATGAAATATAAATATTTATATTAATTTCAGTACTACTGATGTATGGCACAAGTCGTTCTTTAATGAAAAGACCTCTTTTGTAGAGGCAAACAGCTTAAGACTTTCATTTTACTGGTTATGGCAGACAACAGTGGAAAAACTCACTTATTCTGTAAAATGAGCATTTAGTTACAAGCATCTGTTAGACAGACATTTCATAGGTGGTCAGAGTTCTCTGCTGCAACACGATTGTTGCTTGAGCCATGGAAAACCACATCACTCATTAAATAGCAGTTACAGCGTTGGATCATTGAGCAGCTGTCTTCTAATAAATGTTTTGCTTGTCCTTAAATTTGCCTTAACAAGACATTACAGTCAATAGCCTGGAGGCCTATTGCTCTCAAATAAAGCATGCACAGCACATTTAGAGATACAGCCTAGACTGTAAATACAATGTTTGCTCTGTCTGTAGTTTCTGATTGAAATGATCTTTTAACTGTCTAAATAGGAAAAGTATGTTTATTAATGCTTCATGAAATCATTACAGCTGGAAGATTTTGAGGAAGAAGCGATGATCCATACGGACATGCAATATAAAGGAGGGATTTAGCAATATGCATGTTTTCTGGTTTTGGATGATTGGATGATTTTAGATTTTCTCTATTTTTAAAAAGTCTTAAAGAGTTCCGTACCGCTAAATATAAAAGCAATTAAATCAAAGTAGAACCAATGGAACTTGGAACACTTGCCTTTAAGGACAACTGCCCAATCATTATAACCTAGATGTGTTCATAGCACAAGAGCCACCCCTTTAACTTTTCATGGGCTGCATTCATAGTTTGGATTTTGATTATTATTGTGATGTGTAATTTTTATAGAGATTGTTTACAGTTTGATGCATTTTTACAGTACTAAAATTGCCGCCAGTCTTACAGAGATACTGGTAAAAATCCCTTTTTTTTCTTTTTTTTTTGCAAATTTATAAAAAGAAGTGCTCATTACAGTGATTAACGTACGATAATTGCAGTGTAAAACGGTTTGGCTTCTGTATAGAAGAGCATTTCCGCCATGTAGGAGAGGAAACAAAAAAATCTGTTTCTGGTAGCAATGTATCGATAAGTTTTCTTTTAATATCAACTTTTTATTTTAAACAGTGACTTTCTTAGTAAATTGGAATAACGTCATTATTTTTTGAGACTGTGTAATTATTTTGTGAATACAAAGTGTTGAAATTATTTTTGCCTTAATGCTTCCATTTAACAATCTGGGTTGTGACCTACGGGTGTTAGAAAGGGGGAATTGGCGTCTTTACAGTAACTAGCCTTAGGCACATTATAACACTAAACTAATGTTTGCAGTAGTGCTGAGCATTAGGAACTCTGCCCCTGAGTCTTGGCCTTTATTGTCGTCTTTTGGCATGTCTCTGCTGAATAGAAGTTATTATTTAACAGAAGTCTTGGCCTTTAGATGCAGTCATGTACGCTGACCGAACACGCACAAGCATAGTGAAAGAATGACTTGCCACTGAAGTGGACATCAGTTCACACTGGTGGTGGTGGGGGTTTGGGGGTGCAGCTTGATTATGCACATGCAGAGAAAAAACTCCCTAATATACAGAATTTGCTTATAATTATGGAGCTGATTGTTTTTGTTTTTCCAGTCACTGGTACAGGTTTGTGCGAGCAGGGCCTGGATGAAATGATGATTTGTACTATAGGTGTAAATCACAAGTTTTATCGCGATTCCATCCATTACATTTCAGATACCTTAAATTTGTAGCGATGCAATTCGGTTAATACAGATCGATAGACTGTTACACCCTTGATTGGTACTAATCTCTTTCCGCTTCATAGTTATTGACACCCTTGGAAAAGCTGAGTTAATAGAAATATCTGTGATTTAAGTTTAATCATGAGATATGAGCGAAATCGAATATTCCATTGATATAAATTTAATCTAAAAATACCTAAACCAATCTATAAGGCCAAATACACTTTTCGTATTTCATATGATTTTTACATTAATGTCTCTTTTGTGTGTTCTCTAATGACCAAAGGAGTTTGGCCTCAATCATTTTTCTACCATACTAAAACAGTAAGTTACAGATGGAAATGAATTGGTGCACGTGGGTCACATGCTGTGTAAAAGGAAGGAAAATCCTGGTCTTGCTGCAGTATGCCCCTTGCTTTACTTCAGTCTGCATCATTTTATTTTTTATTTTTCTGGGGGGAAAACAAAAAGATAAGCATCAGTTTAGCACAAATAATTCAACATTGTTTATACTTGAGAGCATAATTACAGGTCTTCCTGACAAAAATGGACCAAGATGTGCAAACTGCATGTTTTTTTGGAGTACCTTAATAAAGTGGGTCCTTTTACTTCAGTCGTCTGTTTAGGTTGTGCCTTTTTAGACTGAGAGCTTCCCTCTGCAGTGGGTCCTTATTATGGCTGTATTATGTCTCTGTCCTCTTTAAGATGGATGTGTTGGAATGCAAGTGTTTGTGCCTCCTACAGTGTCTTTGTGGGGTTTTCTGCAGGTCGTTCGCTCAGCGAATGATGCAATTGCAGTGTGGAGTAAGCTGTTTGCTCTGAGCTCTTTTTTTCCCCCTTTTTTGCTCTGAGCTGCTCATGCTGGCTGCTACAGCGCAGTATATCAAGGGACAGGCAGAAGCGCAGGAGCCCAGAGGCAGCTTTTTGTGTAAGGGAACATATTGATTAGAGACAGGCTTGCTTTTTTTTCTGTCAGACTTTGGCTGATGTTGAGTTCAATAATGGTGGTCTAAAGGTGAGCGGTAGCACATTAAGCACGTTTTTTTTCCTGCACTCTGTTAAGTTAACCTTCCAATTATCCCTCCCATTAAGAGCTTCCGTACCAATGCTGGACACTTGATTTGGACAGGATGATGAGCCGTCATTCTTTCTGCGCAATATCCATTGATTAATTAGCGTTCCGCTAATCATGTGATTCATAAAATGCTTATGCAGCCTTGTAAATGCAGCATTTTGATATCGAGGTGCGTTGCTGTTTGAATTACCCTAGTTTTTTACTGGCGGTGTGTGCGCTTGTTGTAGTTGGCTAGTTGTAACGCTGGTTCTGTTTGCTAGTTACTGTAATGGAGAGCTGAATGGAACGTCTTGCAGGCTTGCTGGTTAATGTTAAAGGTAACAATAGCGCCAGATACATGTGAACGAAATCGTCCAACAAGACATTTACTTATTTTCTGCTTTTACACAGAACATGTTAAATAATACGCTTTCTAATCATTGTTAGTACTACAACTAACGATGACAAAGGGACCTGGCTCACTTTGATCTTCTTTTGAGGAAGGGCTGTGAAATGGGTAGACATTTTTAATATGGATGTCAGTTTAAAATGACCATTGATGTTTAGAAGTTAGACATTTTAGAGTTAAGCGTTCTTTACATCAATGTAACATAAAATAAATGTACAAATGTATTTCAAATATGTTTTACTTGGATTGAGAGCTTTATAATATGACATTTAATGTCATTAATACTTTTAATATAATAGAAATGTGATGTTAATCACAACAATGACATCATTTTAATTAAAATCTCAATCAGAAACAAATAAACCATTTTAAATCATAAATGTATTAATGAATAAATGAACAGAAGGTTTAAATCTTTAAATTGATCCTTGTTCAGGGCTCTGTTATGTTGTTTTTAAAGGCAAGGCCTATTCATCACCTCTTTTGGTTAATTTTTTTCCACCTGAATCCCTCCCAGAGGCAACATAAGTCCAAAAAATGCATAATTACTGTGATTATGTACTCATTTTGTGTACATACACCTAGAAACTGCTGCTGTCTCTTCTCAGTCAGGGGGATTTTTTCACTGGCAGGGTGAACATGTCTTGTGAGCGTTACATTGGGTGTGAGGTTTTTGTTCCTATTGCCAAACCTCAGTCTGAATCCTAACATGTCCTGCTTCCTAGGTACAACAGTGCTGGTTTTTCTAGGGTCTGGTTTAGCACTCTATTGCCTCTAGGATTTTAAGCCGCGATTTATAGAGTAGGCCTGCATCCTCCGTCACACTCAGCAACACACAGGCGACTTTCTCCATGAAGGGATCTGACGAGACATCTGTTCCCCTTAGAAATGAGAGCGAGCGAGTAGCTGTTTCTATAGCAACCCGAGCGAACAGAAGCGTCTTCTGAGTAGCGGCATCTTGGGGTTTTTTTTGTTTTTGTTTTTGTTTGTTTGTAAAGAACAGAATGGTGAAATGAGTGTAATGTCTTTTAATGCTTTAAGATTTCTTGCTTACTTGTGCTTAAGAGGTTCGCTGCAGTTGAAAGTTGTTTTCTGTATGTTTGCAGTGCCAGTCGGTTCCGCACAGCAAGAATGGCTTTAAGGTGGGAATGAGGCTGGAAGGAATCGACCCCTTGCACCCCTCCATATTCTGTGTGTTATCAGTGGCTGAGGTTAGCATCACTGTCCGAAGCTTTGTAGCAGAGTGGTTAAGGAAGCATCTCTTTGTTCATTTATTGAATAACACATAGTTCAACACCACAGTTCTCAATCATTTTTACACAATATTCCCCATAGTCCAGATGAAATGAATAAAATTTTAGGTCATAGAAAACATGACCTTGCTATAAAACCCTAGTAGTTAATCAAACCAATCTTTACCTTATAAACATCCCCAAAATTTTCAAGAACTAGTTTAAGGTGAAATGTGGTTTAGATCAGTATGTAACATTCTCCGTATGTAACGGAATGCTGGACAGCCTTTTTAGACACCAGGGGCTCACCTCAGGATCCTGAATGCTGATCTCCGATCAGTTTTTGTATCCACGGGAGTCATAAATACAGAAAAATCTAAATTCGGGATCGGTTCTTTTTTAGCCTTCTTGTATGAAACGGCTGTCTGTAGTGATGAAGAGAATTTTATAGGTCAGTAAATCACACTTGGCCATTTTCCATCTGCACTTTTCTGATGACAAAGCCATGCTGGTGCCTAATCTTGAGCTGGTCTTCTCTTTCCCACTGGTGCCTGTGCTCTGCCTTTACAATGGTTTAACTCGAACCAGTCCAGGGCTAACCATTGATATCAGTATAATAAATAAAATGCACATGTTCTCTAGAGCAAATTGTCTAATTAATTTATACATGAAAAGAGCACTACAGATATATAAAAAAATAAGCAAATTATCATTGGAAAAGTGCTAACTCTGTCCTAAACCACATCACCAAGTTTGGGCCAGCTTAAGAAAGTGAAAAAGATTTGGATGAATTTTGGCCTTTGTGCTTTTAGCATTGTTAGCCAGTGCTAAACTAAAGAAGCAAAAAATCTACATCTAGAATAAACAAATAATGTAATTCTAATGTTTAAGAATTTTTTAAAAACATTTTTTTGTTCAAAGTAATTTTACAGTTACTGTTTAATCTTTTGTTGCTGGACTTGTATGTCCTCCAGGTGATAGGCTACAGGTTGCGTCTCCACATTGATGGCTACTCCGAATGCTATGACTTCTGGGTTAATGCCGACTCTCTTGACATCAGGCCAGTTGGATGGTGCGAGTCCACAGGCCACAAACTTCACCCACCAAAAGGTGAGGGAGCTACACAGACTTGTGTCTTCATTTTATCTCTGACATATCAAGACCTCATAGTTTAATTTTTTTTTTTATGGTATTTTATTTAAAATTGCGGCGCATTCTTTACATTGTGTGAATTTTTCATTATTAATGGGCCAGTATCTTATATTAATCTGCAGTTAAAGAATTTAGGATTTTGCATTCTTGTTAAGTCAAGTTTTAAGATGCAATGTTGTTAATGACCATGATTAGTATATTGAATTGTAGGGGTACATAACTGTCAAACGTCCTCTGTGGAAATGCCCTTTATGGAAGTGATGGTCAGCAGTCCACTTTCGCAACTTGCTTCTGATAATGGAAGCTGAGAAGATAGATTTTGCATAAGTGTTACAGAGGTCAAGGTACATAAAGCGCAAAATGTCAGGGTCCAGTTCTGAGAGTTTAATTTGTCAGTTAGAATTCATGACCTGCATACTGCAGCATAACATTCCAGACAAACAGCATGTGATGGGACTTTGAATTACTCCTCAATCTTGGAAGTAATGCACTGCTTCATAGAACCACTTGTAAGTCTGATTAATATAGACAAGGAATAATGAGTCACAATATGTGTTGCATAATATTTATGGGTTTTTTTTCTCTCCCCCTCTCTCTCTCTCAGGTTATAAGATGAACGAGTTTAACTGGGAGAAATACTTGGAGGCTTGCAATGCTCAGGCTGCACCAAAGAATCTGTTCAAATTCCAAAACAGTGTAAGTGCGCCGTCTTGTGCAGAGTCAGCCAGCCCGTCTGATAAAGAGCAGCATGCAGAGCTGAATGTTTCTTTTAACAAAGGACAGTGCCCTCTCCTATGCAGAAGAAAAATTCTGCAGCCCAGAAATGGAAAGCTGTTGCAGGAGTATGTCCCCGCATTGTCTGACTTATTCACATATAGCAGTAAAAATATTCTTCAATTGGTTATAAAAGATTTCATGAATCTTCTGAAATATTTGCATTTATCAATGGATTTCTCCTAACATGATTTTTATAGCAAATCAATAGACAACACAGTTTACACTGCCATATCTTTATTGGACAAGTGGTTTAAACAGTCACAGGCCTTGATAGAAGAAGTATGTGAAGTTATCAGGGTATTGTCTGGTTGGTGGGGGTTACAGACAGTTGGTTGTTGGCTCTGTAGATGGACAAAATAATCCCACAGAGCTGGCAAGAGTTCCTGGTTAGTTAGATCCTCTATTTATTAATGACCTGTATTAATAATAACTTGAACTTTTTTATAGCTGCTTATCAGTGCTGTAAAACAATCAGGAGGTGTTTCGGTTCATTCTTCTGTTCAAAAGTATCTATCTACTTATTACGTTTGAACCAATAGGTCTTCTTGGTTTACTGCTTGGTCTTGAATAGCTGATATTTCCCAGCCTTTCTCCCAGAAAAAAATTCTTAAGGGTACATTTAAGCACCACTGTAACTCTATTTTTATATAAATATGGCCTAAAACATCTGATTTTCACCTGCGTTCTGTAAGTAGATAAAGTGAAAGTGACTTTTTGTCATTGTGAACACACTCAAGCACCACAACGTAATACAATCTCTGCATTTAACCCATCACACGTGCATACGTGGAGCAGCGGGCAGCCATCAACAGCGCCCGGGGAGCAGTGCAGCGGGTAGTACCTTGCTCAAGGGTACCTCAGTAGTGCCTGGGCCAGGACCTGTGACCTTCAGGTCTCAAAGGCAGTGTCCTAACCACTAGGCCACCACTGCCCACAGAGATCCTAATCAAACAACAAAAACCTTTTTGAACCATTTGATGGAGGGGACCAAAATAACATTTAAATTCTGTTTGGAGAAAACCATTTGTGAAACATGGTGGTGGTAGAATCATAGTTTGGGCCTGTTTTTCTGCATCTTGGCCAGAACAGATGATTTCTGAATTATACCAATGAAATTTCAGGATGTATATCTGTCTGAATCTTCCTCAGATGGAAGGTCTTGCAGCTAAACAACAATAAGAAGAATACAACGAAAGAATGGTTAAAGACTAATGTAGTTAATGTTCCATAAAGTCAAAGTCCTGATCTTAACCAGTAGAAATGTTGTGAAAGGATCTGACGTGAGCAGTTAATATGAGAAGAGCCACCATCATCTCCGAGTGGAAGCTGTTTCGAATGAAGGCATGGGCTAAAATTTGTCAGTGATGTCTAAGAGTGACAGCAACAGAAATGTTTAGTTTAGTTGAATATACTGAAAGCAGTGGTTTACTTGTTTTTGGGAGCTTGTTTTTTTAAAAGTACATATATTGACTGTGGAAAAAACATTCCGACCATTCCTCTTGTCTTACAGAGTTTAAGTATTAAAAGAGGAGACAATGAACAAAACAAGCTGTATTTTTATGATCAATAAGCCATAGAATGAACCCTCATCAAAATGATTGTATTTTCTCATTGCACTCATCCTGTACAGATACCATGTACTGACAGCCCAAAAACCAAAACTTTAAACATTTTTCTAATGCTAATACCACTCCTATTTATTTATTGTTTTTCATTTTGACCTTGTGCAAGACATGCCTGCAGATTCCTATGCATCAGCTTGTAGATGGTATCTCTCGTTTGAGGACTCTACAGTATGCCCTCAAGCTAATTTTTTAGAACGCCCACTCCTGATGATTGCTGCAGCATGGCTGAATTTCTTTCATTCTTCAGTTCGTCTGTTTGGGGTTTTTTTGCTTGATTTTTGTTGTACAGAGCAGATTAGAATTGTTTTGATTGTTTAAAGAGGACTTTAAAGGTCAATGTGAGGCCATATCTAGATTAAATGATTTACACAATCACAGTCAGTGTATGGATGCAGATCAGATTGCATTTTAGGGGAACTGGAGAGCATTCCAAATGATTCTGAAACATCATCTCCATCTGTAGCATTTCCAGCTGTGACCAATTTGCCTTCAGTTACTGTGCTGCATAAGTATTAAGCAGTTTTTTTTTTTGTTTATTCTTTCTTCATCTAATTTTTCATAGCAGTTTATAGACTGGCCTTTTTGATTAGGGACATCTATGGTGGGACAACATATTTTGTGTAAATTAAGTCTATATGGTAGCATTTCTCAAACTCAAAATTAAAATAAACATTTGAGTTTGGGTCAACGGGAGGGCTTGCTGAAAGTACTTTGCTGCATGAATTCCCTATATAATTTATTATATACTTTGAATATCTAATAGCTCAATTGTTTCATATTTATAGTAATTTCTTTAGGTATTACTTTGCACGTTCTGAAATATGATAATTTGAATAGGAAAGAAAAATGCAAAGTTCTTTAGATGTTGTTTTTTTTTTTTTTAAAGTAATTGTCTCGAAAATAAGTGAAATTATCTGCCAATATAATAACACTTTAAAAAAAAATTTGATCAATATTTTTATAGTACAGTAGTAATATAAGAATGCAGTACAGAATTACAAGAATTTCAACAGCTCAAATGAACATTTGCTTCAAGAAGGATCAGGATGTTAACATGTCTATTGTTGCAAACCAAATATAATCAAAAAGCACGACTTGATAGGTTTTATGATCTTTTCAACATGATTTAGTTAGCAAGCATGCCTGGTTATCTTTCTAAAGTGAAATTTAATGTTGAAGTTTATTTTAAGAACATTTATAGTGAGCTCTGTTTACTTTGGACCTGTGTGTCAGTGATCGCAAAGGCTGGAGACCCAAACACAATTAACTGTCCTTAGTTTTTCATTGGTAACTTTTAAGATGCTACACAGTGTATGTAAAATGTTGCAACAAAAGCACATGACATGCCTCTCGAATTCAGAAAAATTAAATTAGTTGATGGGAGGAAGGTACGGAGAATAAGAGAAGTTGTGGGCCAAGCAGAAACACACTTGTGCCAGAAGTTAACTTGTACTGTTTCACTTCATATCATCAAGATCACAGACTCAAACCCAACCAGTGATTAAATACACTTTCCTGTAAAGGATCCTTCCACTAATGAAGAACCCCATGATTACCCCAATGAAAATGGCTTAACCAGGCAGCTGGCAAATCGGACAAACTGCACAATCGAGGAAAAACTCCATCAAAAATTCTGAAGAAAATGTTACTGTGGAAGTCATCACATGTTTACTGACCATTAGTCTTGCCTTTCAACACTTGATGCAAGAATGTAGATACTCACTTGATATTTTACCATGGCAACATTAGCATTATGCTACTGTAGTAAATGGGCACCTATTTGCTATGCAAATGGATAGAAAACACATCCCAAACGCATGCATTAAAAAAAAAATTCTTTAAAACATCAGTATCAATTAAGATTGCAAAGATCATGCATTTTTGCATAAGATTCTTTAATTTCTTCTGAAACAGACTACATCCACCTTGAAGTTCCAAGTGGGCATGAAGCTAGAGGCAGTGGACAGGAAGAACCCTTGCTTGGTGTGTGTGGCTACTGTGGCGGACATTGTAGACAATCGTTTTCTGGTTCATTTTGACAACTGGGACGACACCTACGACTACTGGTAAGACTAAAAAAACACAGCATCGTAAGAATGCCATTTGAACCCACTTCTGTTCTGTTTCTTAGAGTAGCCAGTTGGGGAAAGTGTTTTTGTTTGTTTTGCTTTGAACGCATGAATAAGGGAAAGAGCTGTAAGGTATGTGAGGGAGGTTTTATTGAATTCTGGAAATGTGTCGGAGTCATAACCTGCATAAACTTATGGAGCAGCATATCTGAGATTTGCCCTTTGAAACACAGCATGCTAGCTGTGGGAAAGTATCTACTCTTGCATTTACTCAGGATTGACATGCTGATTTAACATGTATTCAATACTCCGCATTTGATCTTACTTGTCTTAACACATCGATGTAGCATGGCCTCGGATTTGCTGGGTGCAGTATACACATTCTGAGGATTGACTAAAGTGGCTGTCTAAAATTTTAAGCTTGGTGTGAACAGTTACAGTGGTTTAAATGTGTGTTTTTGTGCATATTATAGTATATGCTCTTTACATAAAACAAAAAAACCTCTTTAAAATATATTTGTTTAGATCAAAGTCATATATCTAATCATTCATGTGAAAAGATAATGCAATCATACAGTAATAATGGACATGTAAATGATCAATAATTTGATTTCTGCATTCCCACTGTTCTTGGCAAAGCTGCTTTGATGCAGGTTAATTGGTAGGCTTTCAAGCACATCTGCTCATGTTTGTCTCTACTGTGGTGTCTCCATTGAGTTTGTCAGGACTTTAACATGGCCATTGTGTATCATTTCCTTTTCCACCATTTATAAGCTGACTTGCTTTTTTGTTTCAGATCATTTTTTTGCTGCATAGTCTGATTGTCCAGCCTACTTAAAAACTCTTATACAGAATGTAATTCATGGTTCCTTCAGTAATAGCAATTTGTCCAGATCTTGAGGCTGTCCTACGCTGCTGTGCCCTAGGGGTAATTTTGGCCACTCCAAGAAAGATTCATCAATGCTTCTAGGCGTCTCAGTTTGTAGATAATGACTCTCACTGTGGTTTGATGATGTTCAAAAACTGTGAAATATTGAAATTAGGCTGGAAAAGCTTTCAGGACATCATATAAAGGATGTAGGCAACTGCACCACTATGCTGGTATGCTTCCTAGTATAAGTAAGATTCACTTTCAGCAGTACTGGGTGCATTCAATCCTGGCTGTGTTCAGTCAAGCGAATCCGTTGAAACGTGTTTCATGTATGAAAATGTTCCATTTGACTAACAAGACATTCTTTAAAGATCTAAAAGCATGCACTCTGCCAAATATGCAGTAATAGAGAAAATCAGCAAAGGGGGAAATACTTTTACTAATGGCACTGTAGTATTGCACACGTATCTGACGCGTAAAACCTTATTAGACTCCATCTCGCATGAAGCAGTAAAACTCATGGTTTATTGTGGGGGGCGTTGAGATGTTTTCTTCTCTTTGTCTGTCATACTGCTTGCTTCCAGCAGGAGAAGCTCCGAGCATTTGCAGCCTTGCAGCTCTCTCCCAAATCCCAGCAATCATCTCGTCTTGGCACACTGCAGAACACACACATACACGCACCGAGAGGAGAGGGAGAGCAGGGTTTTCTCCTCTCTCTGTCTCTTTCTCAAGGTTCTCTTCGTCTTCCTCTTTATTCCCTTCTGCTTTCAGCCCTGTTTTATAATTAAAAACAACCAACGCTGGACTGATACACTGACGGTGTTTGTTCATTCGAGTGAAACTGCGAAAGATGCGATCATGCTTTCATGCTGTCAGGAAATCATTGTCAGGTTGTCATGTGTAATGAGCGAATGTTAAGCAAACACTCGTATTATCGGGTACCTGAAGTAAACAGAGCATGATGTTTTTGTGGTTTGCTCAGGTGTGATGCCAGTAGCCCCCATATCCACCCTGTGGGCTGGTGCCAGGACCATGGGCGCCCTCTCACAGCACCTCAGGGTAGGTACCAAACCCCAACTGTGACCCGTGCCCTCTACTCACTGTCCCTGTCTCCCAGCTCTGTTAGAAATGTCATTTTGATTCATCTCTTTTCATTGACTCTAGCTGCACCGGCCGTGGAACAGATTCAAGGCCAATGATTTGGCTCCATTTGTGCTATCTGTCTATATTAAGGAGGTGTCCTCTGTTCACTTGCTGGCTAAAGTGAACTTGCCCTTGTGTTTGCCACCACTGTGATTAAACCTAGGGGCAAAATAATTTCATTTTCTGTTTGAAGAGGGATTAATCAAGCTGTGTTTCAATTTCATTAGTCTGTAATTTCTTCTTGCGCCTTTAGTGTCCTTGTTTTGTATAGTTACAGAAGATGTCACCTAAACTGGAGAGCAGCAGGAAATGAAGCTTTAATCTGTAGTATACTCACAAAACAAATGTAAAAAATATCACTTTTTTTGGTAAGAAAGACTGTAGTATGGAAACACTGTTATATTTTTTAAAATGTGCTGTTTGCGCCATAGTCTGTACACTCCATATATTGCTATTTGGGGGCCGCCAGTCAGATTATTCTCATTTTTCAGTTTAGAGGCTCAGTAGCAAAAATATCATATTCTAAGCAGTTGGAAAATAGTGTAAAAAAAAAAGTTAGTTGTTTTCTTGATACATTTTTTGTGACTAAATGTGTGTTTTACATATGTATGTTAATTTGTGAGGGTATATAAAGCATTACTGCATGCTGGGTTTACAGAGTGTACAATTTGTTGTGCATCAAGCTGGAATATGCAAAAAAGGCACCGACATGATCCGACAAATGTAAATAGTTTTAGGCAAAATTAAAAATGGGAGTAATGAGAGTAATTCACACATGTTCAAGTCTCAAGCAAGTCCCAAGTTGCTGTGGGTGCGATTTAGGCAAGTTTTGCTCAGGCGAAGCAAGTCTGAAGTCGTAGGGAGTTGATCCATGATCCACCCAAGTTTTCATATTTTGAATCAGTTTAAAGACACGGGTCATAAAACGTTAGGGTTAACAAAAACATTTGCATTGAAGTGTGTGTGTGAACTTTATATAGTTCGAATGTGTGTTTCTGGTGGGAAGGAACACACAGGAAGATCAGAAATTATTACATTTTCGGCTATAAATCTTTATTTGCTATGAGAAGTTGGCTTTTTTTATTCGCTAGCTTCTTATTCAAATTATCTGTTCCACCCTAAATGCTACATTGTTTTACAAATGGGACTAAAAGTGCTACTACATGCAAGGTCTTTATAAGAATAGAACTATACGGTTAAAGATTAGGGTTAAAATATGGGAGACGCATGAGAACACGTTGAGCTCTCTGGCTTAATCTTAATGTAAAATTTCTAATGTGTTTTCTGTGCGCTTCTGCATCCTGTGAGGTTGCCAGGTTTGCTTGCATTGCATTAGAAATCGCCCAGTTGTGTTTCAAAACAATATCTTGAAAAATATCTAAATATCTGAATATCTAAAAAAATATATATCAAGTCCTCAAATTTGTGAATCAAGTCTGACTGGAATCAAGTTAGTAATTTGAGTGGTCAGAATGCCGCTGGCCATGATTAAGCCTCACTCTCAAGGGTATGTGTTAAAACAGGTTAGGTTATGACCTGCAAAAAGGGAGCTGCTGTTAACACATTTTGTTAAAAATAACACAAGTTATGATGTGTGCAGATTTACATTGGACACAGTAAAGTGGTTCATTGTGTACAATACAAGATTTTGTGTGTTTTCTGTGTTTAATGATTTTTATTGTTCTATAAAGGTTCATGATCTAAATTTCATGACCTAAAGAAATACAAGCCATGCTTTATTGTATGGTGTAATGTGAACATGTGCAAGCACAGGCTCATTGAGAGTGGAATTTGTATCAGTAAGGGCTTTTTATTGTTCCATTTATCAAAAGAAATATTTACAAATTCCAGCCAGATTTTTGTGCCAAATGCTGCAACAGCATTAAAGTCACATTAACAAAGAAAAATGGATCAATTTGTTTTTTTTGCACCATTATAAGGTGTCAAAACACAGGTGTCCTATTTAAAATTAAAAGTTTGTGCGAATATATGCTCCTGACCCTTTTCCCCCCTTCTCACCTAATAATAAATAGCTGAGTTGATCAGAGCTAATGATCTCTGCAGGGCGTTGAAGTGTTGTCTCGTTTATGTGACGTTACTGATTATGATGAGTGCATGTGAGTCATTTCAGGGCAGATTAGTTCTGACTAAAGACATTAAGGGTGTGGGCCATTCGCACACATGATTGGACCATCAAGGCAGAAAGATCAAGATCTTGGCAAAATATCAGTGCTGAATAGTAAGACTGAAATATAGCACTAGGTTTGTGTAGTTCAAGGCATGATGTTTCTTTTCAGAAGGTATGAAATGTGAAGAGCACAACACTATAATCAGCATTATTGTATCTTGTCATTTTGTACAGATCTACTGCATGTGCTGCTTTTTAATAAATTCATAGATTATTATTAAAACATTTGACCATTTTGGACACAAAGTGTTGCATCTTTTGCCAGACAGGTCTTTGTAAAGCTCAGTGTATTTTATGGTCTCTTGATCATACTCGGTCTTCGAGTAAAAATCACAAAGCTTCTTCCCTCTAAATAAAGTGAATACCATTTAATCTTCTCCCAGGGCCCCAGAGTTCAGATAAAAAAGGCCTCTGCGTGCTGGATTCTGGTTTGCTGGTTGTCCGTCAGCAGTTTGTTGTGATAAGGCATTGTGGCTATACTCCTAATTCAATAAAGGCCCACCTTAGCCCCCAGGATCTGATTCTCCTGTGCAATCAAAAGGACTTTAACCAGTAAACATATATTGATCATTATAAACAAAAGGCATATAATCTCCATGCAGCTATGTCTGATGGTTCAGAATCAGCAAGATTTTCAAATCAAATCCTTTGTCTTAAAACATCAGCTTTTCTGCATGCTGACTGAGGAGATTATCAGCACAGGTTGATGACGAACAGTGCTTTGTAGTCCATGTCTGTTCTTCTGTCTGTAGGGCTAAACCCGTCAACAGCTGTCATTCTACTAAGATACTACTGGCTAAGTTACACACCATAAACCCTGCCAACCTGTAAACCCAATAGACAAGGTATATAAGAGTACACAATAAACAATAGACAGTAACAATAAATGCGCAATATATATGAGGCTAGTTAGTTTCCCAGATACTCCTTGAAGAGGTGCGTTTTGAGACGTCGCTTGAAGACCGTGAGGGACTCCACCGTTCTAAAGACGAGAAAGTTCATTCTACCACTGGAAAGCCAGGACTAGATCTTCCTCTTCTTTTTAGCGTTGGAGGCTCAAGGCGAGCAGTGGTTGATTCCACTGTTACTTTTGTACCGATTAGGAATATACTGTTCACTCCACAGTCCACATCGTTCATATAAAACACAAATGAAAACCATGGAAACAAAAGTGGGTTTCAGCCAGGACATGGACTTGTTTTTGATTGAGGCACAATACAGGGCAACTTGTCTGAGTGGAGGTTATTTATATACAGTAGTCTTAAAGGTACAGCCTGTTTTTATTCTAAAGGATCTAGAGGTGGGAAAATGGAAAATCACTTTTTTTTTTGTTAAACAAAAAAAATGGAACAGTTGGAACATTTGTCAGTAAAATGCAAGTTTATGGAAATTTGCAGATTGCAGATTTTTATTTTTACTTTGCAAAAAGTACAAACGAATGACTCCTAATGCTTTGGTCATTTGCATATTGTGACTTCTGCAGTATTGCAAAGAAAGATCAGTTACTTTTCATCCATCTCTGTCTTTCTCATTCTCCCATTCCTTGTCTCTAGATCTCATGAGCTGTCTGCCAGGCTCTGTTAGCTCAGAGTTGCACTCTACACCCAGACTGCAGCTGTCATCAATTTCCCCTCTTTAACTGCACTAAGCAGCCCAGGCTAGAATAATCCTCGAACACAGTTATTATATATCATATCGTTTACTGGGTGCTGCTGCTATCACGTCTTTTTAGTCCAGAATTATTGTGGGAGGGGCCGCAGACCAGGCCGGAGCACGGAAGCGCGTAATTGAGCATTGGAGAGCATGTTTGGAGAGTCACTGGCTTGGCCACATTGCACTGGCACCATGGAAAGAGATAGACCCAGCTATGGGTGTTGGGGGTGTGTTGGGGGAAATGTGGCTCAGGCTGATAGGAGCTAGCCCAGCCAAGTCTGCCTTGAGCAGGAGCTTAGCAAGGTTAAAGCCAGGAGAACGCCGACAGGATCATATCGACATGCCGAGACTTCACAGTCCAGAGAGGATATGGAAGGTGTCCGCTTCACTTGCTGTGTCTGGTACAGCTCTTCTCGCAAACTTGAATCCACTTACTCTAGGGGGAAAACGGTTAAAGTGTGTATGCACTGTACAGGGCATATAAAGGTGGCAAATTCTATTACGGTTTATGCTTTAATTCAGACAACAAGATTATGTTGCATTGGGCTTCTGCCAAGCATCCCCTATATGCAACACAGATTTCATTATAGATAAGGAACATGTGCTCGTATCTGCAGGGGCGGTTCTCCACAGGGTGAAGCTCTACTTTACCTCTGAATTGAAACATCTGTGAAAAGAAGCTCTAGACATTAATTCTCTCAGATGCTTTTTGCAATGTAAACCCTGTCTGCCTGCTGCTTCTCTTCCCATGTGATATTAAAAAAAGACTTATCTATGAGAAAATCCATTTTCTTCCTTAATTGGGAGTTTATTCAAGAGATAAATCTTAAATCTCAGTTCAGCGAGTTGAGACGGGAGAGTTAGGATTGCAACATTTGCCGGAAGATTAAAAATTTACAAGGAGATAAGACCGCTATCTAAACATTTTCACTCAGTCAGATGAGTGCTTTTGGCACCGAGTGTTTAGAAGAGTGCTTCAACTGGTAACTTTTAAAACTTTCAGCTTTTTAATGTCGTTTTTGTTTTGCAACGTAATTACATCCATCTGGGAGACTTTCTTATTTTTTATTTAAGGACGAGTTGTACATTTACATGTCATTAAAGTTTTTGTTTTATGTAGTGTTAATTATGTAGAGAGACACAAGCATTAAAAAAATTCACTTTTCTAATTCAAAAATGACCTATACTGAAATATTTTAAGCTAGACACCAGTTTGAGAAGCCATTTTAAAATATTTAGCATTTTGTGGCTTTTATTAAAAGGTTAGTAAGTAAAAAATTTAATTAAAAATGTAATAAAAAAAATTGAAAATCTGTTGTTTTGTCAGTTAAATAAAGGTTACATGAATTATCACAGATTTTTATTTTTATATAAGCTATATAAGGATTGTGGCACACACACATTGAATAACATTTATAAAGGAAAACTTGAAATTTTTGCAGTGCTTGTCCTTAATTGCAAGATGCCAAGACGTTTTATAAGGATTGTTTTGGCATAAGAATGTCCAAAAATGTCAGCGTCCACCATTGTTTAGTAATAACCTCCTACTCAAACATGCCCACTAAACCTAGCAATTAACAGATGCATCAGGTGTGTTTGAGCAACCTATACTGGACACCAGCCCTCCAGGACTGGAATTGTGCGTCCCTGCCTTAAGTATAGACATTTTTTTTCATTTCTAAACCGCTATAAAGCCTTATTCCCATGTAAATTAGGGGCCTAGTTAATAACACTATATATCACTTCTGTGAAAGATTTTAATGTCCTTGGACAAAGTGATAATATATGTATACATGCAAAAATTCTGCCCTTCACTATAAGTAAGCCTTGTAAATTCCCTTGGTAAAATATTAGATGGGTAAAAGTTGTAAACCCCTGTCTACTTCTCCTTCAGTGCAGAAGTACAGAAATGCTTTCTTGAACATAATGTTCTTGGGCATCAACAGTAAAAGCTGCAAGTTATTACAGTTATTATTTTGATGAGCGTTTTCTATTCGAGTAGCTGCAGATATGGATAAACAGTAAAAAAATGTGCTTTTGCAAACTACTCGCATGCATAATAACCATCATAACATCCATTTATCCTTCTCTTCTGAGAACTTTGTGCTTCATGTCCGAGGAGAACACAATACTGACTCGCCCACATTCCAAGACAACCACTGTATGGTGTCTTAGTTTGACGGACATGGTTCAACGGAAATGACTGAACATTGAGACACTTTAACTGACCTGCAAGACCTCAATCCTTAGCGCTCAGTGTGAGAAAGCAATGTGAAATGCTGAGACATGCACACAGGAACACTAGCTGAAGTGTTTACCCAATCATTGTAAAAGGGCTGAAATGGACAGGAATGCTCTTAAGAGACAGATATCAGTTACTTTGGTTTAATGCTTTTTTTTTTTTTTTTCCCAATACGTCATTATTTCTTAAATCTTTCTCATGTTGTCATTGCTGGCATAAACAGTTCCTGTATGCTCAAGTAATTCTTTGTTAAATGTGTTGTATGATGCTTCTGCAGATCATATGGATTCTTTATTGATGCACAGATACATGGAAAGTATTTGTGTTTAGCACATCTCTGTAGGCTGTTGTCTTTCTTTCATTTTAGCTTGGGATTCAAACAAAAAGCTTGTGCAAACCCAACAATAAACAGTAAAACAATAAGAAAATAACAGTGGGACCATGAAATTGAGGTAAATCAGGCTTACATAAAAATCAGGGAATAAAAAATAAATGATAAAGAAAAGGTCAAACCAGTGATTGGAGTAAATTTGTTGAAACTATTACAAAGTAAAATCATTAGTTACTTCATGAAAGCTAAAGTGGGAAACCCTAGGAAAAGTTGAGTTGCCTTAGCAACCAATATAGTAAAATATAGCCCATGTTCAGAGTAAGAAAGTAAGAGATCTACTGGTGAAACAGCAATGGCTGTAAACTAGGACTGGCTGAGCTGAAGGAGGCCCATACAGCGGAAAGACAGAGTCTAGCTTGCAAACATCAATGACAGCTCAACGTTATTGGTAATGGTTGTGAAGTGTATATACATTCATTGAAGCACATTTATTCAATACAGTGCTTTTGTGTGTGATATTGTTTTCAATGTTTAGACATCTGTACCATCTCTGTGGCTCCTGGCTCTTCTTTGTTTCAGAAAGAGAGCTGGCTTTCATTATCCAGAGCCATTAATAACATGTTTAGCCAGGTACCTCAGTCAAAAGCACCTTTTTGCTGTTTGTAGTTAAATCAATGAGCCTGGCAGCACGTTCCAGTTTTTTTTGCTAATCAGACCTTGCTTTTGGCTTCTTTTCAAGGACACCCCAATCCAGAACATTTTGTATGGGAGGAGTACTTAGAAGACAACAGCGCTACTGCAGTTCCAAGCCAAGCCTTTTGTATGGTGAGCAGAAAATGGTAGTCACCTCACAGCAAGACCGCATTTCTCATGTGTAGCATGAGGAAGCAAAGAGTCCAGATTTTTATGGTGTGGGGGTGTAGCATGAGGAAGCCAAGAATCCAAATTGTTATTGGGGGGGGTGTGTGTATTGATGTTGCCATGCTATTTTTGAGCTCTGCTACGTTGTTCTGCAGGATTAAGTGCTTCATAATGTATCCCCATTATTGATAAATCCCAACCGCCATGTCTCGCTCAAAAAGAAAAATGAATCCCAATGGCTGAATACATTTTCAATGGCTGTTCAATTAAAGCTGCCTCACTGCTTCCTCACAATAGCTTATAGTGGTAAACATCAACATTGCTTGAGTGCATTATGCTTTTGGCAGAAAGCCTAGCAAAGTGTCTCACTACCGTTGTCCGTCTGCAGAGAGCCCCTCATGGATTTCAGGTCAACATGAAGTTAGAGGCGGTTGACCGACGAAACCCCATGCTGATTCGTGTAGCCACCATTGTGGACACTGAAGACTACAAAGTCAAGGTGAGTAAGGAGCGTTATTGTAAGAACAGGAAATGCATTAGGGGTGTCATGATGACTTGATTTACTGCATATTTTGTTTATTCCAATACCGGTGGGTCTTGAATAATCATGCTTGGCTCATGTATTGAGTGGTCCCATCAAAAGTGGTCACTAGTAAGTACTAGCCCTGGGCCAATGGTTGGTGTCCCCGAATTTTATAATATAAATGATTTGAGGATGTTATGCAAGTTGTTTTTTGTGTATTGCTTCACTTTTTTTTTAACCAGTGCCTCTATACGGTCATTCTAGTATACAACCCCACTTCCAAAAACAGAATAGGATGACTTGCAGATCATGTAAACTCTCAACAAGATGTAAGATGCTGAATCTGAGCAATGTTTTGTGGATTTTTGAATAGTTTTTTTTAAATTAAGAATTTAATACCAGCAACACACAAAAAAATGGGTATGGGTCAATGGTTGACCTATCAGACCAGTTTAGAACCCATACTCTCTCTTTATGTAGCCATTCCTTTATAATATCTGCAGAATGCAGTTTGGGATTGTTTTGCTGAAATAAGCAAGGTCTTTCCTGAAAGACGTCTGGATCAGAGCAAATGTTGCTCCAAAACCTTTACATATAATTCTGCTTTAAAGGTACCCACGCCATGTGCACTAATGCACTCCTATACGGTCATGGATGCTGGCTTTTGAACCAAATGGTCCCTCTTCTCTTAAATCTGGTGTCCTTGATTTCCAAAAAAATGTAAAAATTTGATTCGTCAGACCCCTGGACCATTTTCCATCCATGCGTCAGTCCATCTTAAATGAGCCTGGGTCCCAGAGAAGGGGGTGGTGTTTCTTGATCAGAAGAGATCACATACTGTGGTTTCCTGTCTTAAAAACCTGAAGTCAACAAACTTGGAAATGCCAGGAGTCGAATGCTAAGTAACTTTTGTTGCGATCACTTTCAGTGCCAGCTGTCAACAGGGCCTAACATTTAGTAATAGTCTGAGGGACGGCCCCCTTTTATACTGTCAAATGATCTTTATTTTAAAAGGCTTTCTAGTGTATATTTCACCAGTCAAGTTTTTGTGTAGTCTTGTAGTGCTGTTAGTAAGTGTAAGATAGTGGCTCTTAGTGGCTTTTATAGGTCACGTTTATGTTTTAAACCTTATTTGTTCATATTCTTATTATATTATGATGATCTAAAAAAATACTTTTTAAAGATTGGGTGGCTTTTCCTCTAAGGCAGGCTACTAATAAATGTTTTACACAGCATTTTCTTTTGTGTCAGTCTTTCTGCACCATCAGCCCTGCAGCACTGCAGCATGCTACTTGCTGTATCGCAGTCCAAACACTGTGTGATTAGTTGCATCTAAGCTTTTCTGACTTGGTAGCAAAACCAGGTCTTTCAGTCCTTAAGAGAGACTTGGATGCTGCTAATCATGCTGGGTTTTATACGGTTACACAGCATGTAACATTGCTGCAGGGCTAATGGATCAGAATCTCCCTTCCTACTTCAAAAATGTTTTGTATAAAAAAAGCTATGCATATTTTATATTCAGTTCAGGAGTGACAGGTTAAGAGAGAAGCAACTGAGCCCTGTATGACTGATATTACTATTTATACCACATTGTCATTAGTTTAGCAAAGGGAAACAACCAAGTGAAGACAAAATACAGTAACTGATTTGATACAACTTAATAAGTATGCATAGGTTTCACCCTCATTCCTCTGTGGGTGGTGTTTTAGACACTTGATATGTTGCACTGCAGAGCTGGATAGCTATTTTTTGGGTTCAAATACCACTGAGTCACTTTTGTGGGCGCTTGAATGAAATTGACTTCCCTCAGTGTTATGAAAAGCAAAATGCACAGTACTGTGTAAAAGTGCAGAAAAAGTGAACTGCTTATTTCTGCATCAGATTATTTTGCCAGTAATAACACTGTATAATATAAATACCATTTCTTAAATGTTATATTTGTTTAAGAAGGTTAGAAGAAATCGGTTTGTATAAAACAGGTTTGATTCCTAAATTCTCTGTGCACTCCAACTAATGCATGTACTTGGCAAAATCCATCAGCAGCATGTGACTGAATTTAATGAGGGACTGATTAGCTGTAGCAGGTACTGGATGGTACAAAATACTGAGCTTCCTTGAAGAGAGGTTTGGAAATGGCTTCTACTGTACTACTGTGTATATGTTTGTTTTTGTTCTGATGTCAGTTTAATAAAAAAAAATAATAAGAAGAATTATGTTCCAGATAAATGTATGTACATCATTTTCTGACATGACCGAAGTTTGTTGCAAAGTACTGTATTAGTCTTTTGATTGTCCTAAAAATGCTTGCTATGATATGCAGCCTGGCTAATAATGCTAATAAACAGTGTGGGATTATCTTTGACCCAGTGTTGCACAATAGTCTCTTCAAATGTCAAGTTATCCCTTAAAACTCTAGTTTTCTTCTTGTTAATTTGAGAAATCTTGTGTACTTTTTTAGTATTCTGGTTAATCAAAGTACAACAATATTTAACACAAGTGTCAAATTTTGTAATTAAAAAAAATCCTTTTTCCAATTTACTTTGTTCACAGCATAGATTAACATGAGGGGATGGTGTGCATTTTCATGGACCACAGAGAAAAGGCTGTTGTCATGCTGCAGCCTATAATGTCTGTTGTTCCTCCTATTCCCTTATGTGATTCATGAAAGCATT
Organism: Arnoldichthys spilopterus; assembly: GCA_037974385.1. Taxonomy (NCBI): domain Eukaryota; kingdom Metazoa; phylum Chordata; class Actinopteri; order Characiformes; family Lepidarchidae; genus Arnoldichthys; species Arnoldichthys spilopterus. The sequence continues at coordinate 21,613,704 of JBBPDA010000009.1, forward strand.
TTCCTAGTCATATTAATTCTTAATTGTGTGATCAGACACCAGCCATTAGCAGCGCATGGCCCTAACGCAGGCAGAGAGGGTGCATTGACTGCATTGATTTCGGCCTGTTCTCATTTAAAAACAACTATCCATCTTCATCAGACACGCTCCAGAGCATGTCAGCCCAGAGTACTTCCCAATAAGAGGAACTCGTTAGAAACCGCAAAAAAAAAAATCTGCCAGACATCCATTATTGTCACATTTCAGTTAGTTCAGCTTTGCTTCTTTTTCATTTTATAGTATTTAGCCACCCTGCAATTTCTCACAGGAGACGTTTTCAGGTTCTCCAGGGAAAATGAGCATCAAGCCAACAAAGCCTGCAACTGCTGGCAGCATAAAATTTAAGTTATGGTCCATTTGTGCATACTCTCAGGGTGAGACTAAAGAAGAGTTTCTTCTACTTCTGATCAGCACATGAAGAGAGTTCATTAGAATTTTTCTGCTGATTGAACACAAGTTTAGCAGTCAGTGACATTACTCTTAATTTGCTCTGCCAGCCCATCACAAATGGTATATAGGTGGATCGGGTATGGCCTACATAGTTTGAGATCTCAGAACCTCTGTAGTAGCAGGCTCAAGCTGATCTACTGAAACTGATCCCCCACCCCCCAACTATGCATTTGACTCACTATGCAAAGATCATTTGTTTATGTCTGCTGGTTATTAATTGATCTCTCTTTCATAGTCAAAAGTAAATTTCACATGTAACAATTGAATCATTGAATTTTTGGTTTAAGATTCTGAGTATTTTTTGCTTTATTGACTGCGTTTACAGAACCAGTTACAGTTATCAGTAGGGCTGCTACCCCAACTGTATCTCAACTATATATGTCTACACTTTTCAGAAGGCTCTGCGTGGGCATTTGTTTGTTTTTGTTATTTTTTTAAAAGAAAAAAAAAACACTTTACATATTGTGATTTTTAGTTCAAACAAAATACAAAGGTTGTCTTTCCAGGTTACAGCATTGTTTTGGTTTCTAATGTATGTATACATGCAATATGTGTATATTTCTTCATTTATCTTTTTTTTAAAAAGAAATGTTTCTTTTTGTGGGTTTTTTTTTTTTTTTGTTTGGTTTTTTTTGGTTAATTTTCACAGTAATAGACTGGTCACAACTAAATAAAGAAATTCAGAAACAAGAACATCTAAATCAGATGATGGGAATGGATGGATGGGTGCGTGCTCGCTTGCTTTTTTTTCTTTAATTGTGTTCTCTTTTTAACAGGTGCACTTTGATGGCTGGCAGTCAAAATTTGATTTCTGGGTAGACTCTGACCTGCCGGACCTTCATCCTGTTGGCTGGTGTGGGAGGACCGGCCACCCCCTTGAACCCCCACTAAGTGAGTACATGACTTGGCATACACCCTTTACCACTATGAACATGCTGTCATAATACGTATTGATTTGAAGGTCAACAGGTGTTTTGAGATCAGTGTTTCTCAAGCTGCAGGATTAGTTGGGGCATTAAGGGGGAAACAGGATATGTTTTTCTTTTCCTTTGACACTTCTAATTTGGTTAGTTCTGTTAGGTCTGTATGTTAAAAGGTGTCATAGAACAGCGTAATGTCTCTTGTATGACATCAGAATGTCTGAGGTGAAAGCTAACAAAATGGACAAGGTTCTGGTGGGTGTGGGTGGGCAGGGATGGTGAGCCTCAGTGGCAATTACTGTCCAGAGAGAAAGCCTTAGACTGAGACTGTGAGCTGCTGCATCCACCTAGTCTGTTGAAAGAGCCCAGTTATCAGTCAGAAATGACAAAGACTGAAAGGCAAAGTAAATCAGCTTCATTCTTAAATATGATTTCTAAGTTTAGGCTTATAAGGCAGACATGTACATGTTGATTACTTTGTCAGTTCGGTTTGAGGCACATATATTGACTCGTGCTCCCATTTTCATCTCTATTTCAGTACATAATGAGGCAGGTTAACACCAGTGTCCAAATTATTTCCACAGCTGCCTCGTAGGTCTGGTCAAGCTGCAGTAAAGCTGACTTTTATTACTGGTCCCAAGAAGCTTTCCTCATGAATACAGTAATGAATCTTTCACCTCTGTAGCTGACCTTTGTAAATCGCATTTGGCCCTGTTGAGCCTCGGGTATTTTACTTGACACACTGTTTGCACAGTGCCATGTTTCTGTGTGTAAAAATTGCACCTGAATACAAAAACCAAGCTGCAGTGGGAAGAAAAAACAATCTCCTAAAGTAATTTCAGCTGTAAGATGCATCATGCAGGAAGAGCAAGGCAGCGTTTCTCTTCCATCGTCTTTACCATAACTGCATTTGGAGGTTTAAGAACAGAAAATAGTGTTGTTTACTGTAAACTAGAACATAAGTTTTCTCTGTATTGGGTGGAATGGATTTGTTGTCTTTGGCAGTTTCTCACCTCCAGTCGAGCATTGTTTCTAAAAGGAGTTTGATGCACTTGTCCATGATCTTAACAGTGAATATGGTGTTAAGTAGTCATTTCTTTCTTATTGCAGCACAAGCAGGGCCTTCTGACCTTAAGAGCTCCGTCACACAGGGAGTGTGTCCAACCCCAGGTTGCAGGGGAGTGGGCCACATCAAAGGCGCAAAATACACAGGACACCACAGGTATGGGTTCAAAATACTGTTTGTTTGTTTTTTTTTACACAGGCTTTGTCCATACTGTCAAGTGGGCAGAAGATTTAAACCCAAAATAGACATTAGTCTGTTCTAGCACTTGATTGATTGATTGATTGATTGATTGATTGATTGAGTTAAGGGTTTTTTTTCTTCAGCAGTTTTTTTCAGTCTTTAGATTCTGTGGCAATATTGGGGGAAACATAATGTGATAAATATTTAGGCAAAAGACTCTAATAATAAAGCAATATCTGGAAGGAAAAGTAAATCCTGTGTAATTACTTTGGGGCAATGGTGAGGTCAGTAAATGATCATAAGTAAGTCAGTAGCCTATTTACTATAAATGTTAGCATCACTGGTGCTGGAATGTTACACAAATTTAGTTTTCTGACTCTTCACGCAACAAAAGAAGTCAATGGCAGTTCAATAGTACAGTTGATTTGGAACGGGGCAGTGGAGGCCTAGTGTTCGGGACCTTGCCCTTGTGTACTGAAGGTCGCAGGTTCAAGTCCTGCCCTGGGCACTACTGAGGCTCCCTTGAGCAAGATACCATCCCACTACACTGCTCCCCGGGCGCTGTTGATAGCTGCTCGCTGCTCCACGTGTGCACGTGTGATGGGTTAAATGCAGAGGTCACATTTCGTTGTGGTGCTTGAGTGTGTTCACAATGACAAATAGAGTGTAAAAGTGAAAGTGACTGAGTTTATATTTTCACTGTATTACATTTGAAAGTCAGTGAATGAATCAATCGCACCGAACACGAACCACAGCCATCGCTGTGCAATTCACATGACCGCATATCACATGAGGCGAATAAACACACTTGCGGTTTGTTGTGCAACCCTGTATCAAATCTTGTCATTTTGGAACGATCACGCATACTTGACATGCGTCAAAGCAATATCGGCAAAAGATAATGTGTAAATATGCCATTTTCACAACACCAGCCACCAGCATTCAGAATCCACACCAACACTTTTCACTTTTTCTATTCTTTTAAGTGGACTTCTGATACATTTGTGGTACAAAAACTGGGATAAAACAAAAGTGTTATAAACACTTCACATTTTTTACTGTTGGGGTTAGATGCTCTCTGCTGTCACTGGCCTAAATTAATGTTTGAATCTGCTTTATTTGAACCAGCAGCTTTGGGCAGCTGTAGTCTCCTTTCCTTTCTTTCAGCGATGACCACAAAAGCCATTTGAGTGCACGTGTCTTGTAATGAATCTTCAAACTGCTGAACACAGCTTTATAAGTACTTGTGCATTCCTTGTTTGCTGTTCCAGTTTTAAAGTAATCAGTTTTAACTGCATAGTAGTGTGAGCGGCCTAAACAAGAGTTGCCAGTGCAGTTCCAGTCAAACTGACAGGACCGAATATTTCAAACTGTTGCTTATAGTCTACATTCATTTTAATGATGATGTGAACAGCAGCTTGGCATTTGATGGCTAGAGAGTGTTGCAATGAAGACTCCGCTGGCACAACAAAATGCCACTGATCTTGAGAGCTGGCCATGAGCCTCTTAATCCAAAGAGCATTTTTGAAGCGAGCTCAGGGCTGTTGAAGGCTGTTAAACAGGAGCAGATTAACAGGGAAGGTCTCCACTGGCCATGGTTCAGAGACTGTGGGCCGCCGAGGCTCCGCAGCTTGCGTCTTCAGCCAAAAATGTGCTTGCACTGATCCCTCCAGACTGTGCATCACCCAGCCTCCTGTGATGAGGGTTGCGGCCGGAACAAAACATTCATTTCATCTCCTTAAGATTTGTTTAACCTGCCAGAGGCCTATATCTCGTCGGGCGTTCGCTGGTCCAGTGTTGCATTAAAGCGCCACGGCGTGCATGAGTGCCTCTTCTTCTCTCCCACCCTTCGCGGATCAATGTCGAATAAGCTGGAGAAATGCCAAATTAAATTTTGATCGATGTGAACCAAAGTGTAATAAGAATTGTAAGCTGCATGTTTTTCTCCCCATGCCCTCCCTTTTTCCATCCCAGCGTTGTGGAAAAGCATGGAATCAATCAAGCAACTTTGCTATTCTGCTGCTGTTCACCTTTCCCAGGCGTGTAATCACAGCGAAATCAATTGGAAGTGGAATGTGCATACTTTTACCCGTCCTCAGAATGGGCGATGGGTCCTTCAGAGAGCGGTTTCTGATTAATGAGGGAAAGGGAGAGAAATGGGGTTTGTAAGCCATGCTGCAATAAATTCGCTTCTTCTAAAACATGGAACAGGGCTGAGCTTCATTAGTGAATAATTTACATCCCATTTACATACATTAGCATGCTCTTGCCTCCAAACGAACTGTTAAAGCTTGGCTATGGCAGTGCTTTTTCCGGCAAGAGTCAAGAGCAGGAGAGAATACAATGTTAAAAACTTGTGATCTGCTCAACATCCTTTTGGCGTGAAGAAATCCACCAGACCGAAGAACATTATGGTGGTGTTTTTTCATTACTTTGATACGCTTCCTCTAGAAGAAACTGGTTATGATGGCTTGAAGGCTGTGTTATGTGAAGGGCCCTAAAGTAAGCTTATTACAGTAAACAAGTCGTCTTCGTGCAGACCTGTAGCGAGCTACTTCGATATGTGCTGTAATAAAAGCTGTGTCTGACGCACATATTAAAGTGTGTAATCACTGCGAGCTGCTGCAGATTGTTGGGGGGGTTTTTTTTTGCGGTTGCCTCCACCGTCACCAGCACAGTTTCTTATTTCGATTGCCTGTCCGTTAATAGAGATTAGAGGAGTTGAATCATTATCTCAGAATGACGATTATAGGTTGGTGATGAGTCAGAGCCTCATTTCCAACACACTAAATTTTTATCAGATATGCTGTAGGTCATGATTTCTATGAATTTCCTGAAGGCTTAAATGAGCAGTTTATATTATTTGCAACCCATCTACTAGGATTAGGATCATGCTTGTTTTTGTTCATAATAAAATGGTCGTCTAAAATGGTTGGGGATAGCGATTTAGCACTTAAGTACCGCTTAAGCACTTAAGCACAGATGACCTATGTGAACGAGTGCCTAGTATTCTTTCTTTTGACGTCTGCAGAAGACAGAGATGAATGATTAATCTAAGAAAACCTAAGAAATGCTCACTTGCGTCTAAGGGCCAATATGTTTAACTTTTTTTCTCAGTTTATGACCTTTATGTGACCGTATGTATGAGTATATTTCATTATTACCTGGACAAAATGACACTTGTCTTTTGAAAGGGGTAAAAATGGCAGAAAAATTCAAAAAGAAACCTTTTGAATTGCTTTCTGTAAATGTTTTAGCACTTCATATAAAATGAACACTATAAACACCAGTGCAGAAAACTATTCACTTTATCATGCATCTGTCTTAAGACTGCCCATACTTTAGCTAGCTAAAATATATATACAGTGATTTTAGCTATTGCACCATACCTTTCGATAACCTAGATGAGCTGTGCAAATATTTAGTGTTTTTCCACAGAATAGATTCTAAAGTCTAATTTACCAGTTTTACATATTTTTTTACATACATTAACAGAACTAATACAGCTTAGAACATTCAAGTGACTAGCATCGGTTAAATAGCATGGGGAACATTGGTAAAGCAAAGCACAATAGGAAAATAAGGTCTCTGCAAGTGTCTGTTTCCCCTAAAACATCAGTTTTTAAAATGTTTACTAAAACAAGGAGAACTGAATTCCTACATTTGTATCACCAACTACTGTGTGATGGATGCTGGATTTCATGGCTCATACTGTACTGTTCATTTTATGGGAACTGTTTCTGTTTGTCAACCCAGTGTGTCCTCAGTTTTTGTGTTTATTTTAGTCACTACCATTTTTCTTTTATCACTTAGAATTCAGCAGTTTTTTTGTCTTGCTGTTCCATTAAGACTGATATATACAAATTACTTCTGTTCTGATTGACTGCGCTGTGTTGTGGCTGACTCAGAAAGGCCAATACTCTAAACGGAAATAAGCACACATATTTAAATGTATTGTTTTTCTTGACCTTACGGTGACCACAAATTCAGAATGGGCTGTTTTGATGCTTGGATTCCATGTGCTGTATGTTCTGTTTGAACTGTAGAATGAACAGTACATTTTGAAACCTTAACAATGTTTACATCCCTTTCAGTAAGTGAAAGTGACCTGGACCCTTTAAAGGTTTATAGAAATGCGTGTAACGTCATCCTACCTTACTCCATGGCAGTAGAGAGCACTTGCAAACATCTCCAAAAATATCCTAGAACCTTCTCCTGAAGCACACATTGATTTCTGTCTGGAAGCCATCTGTACTGGTGGAAAGGGCACCATGTGGTGAAGCGAAGCCCATTTGACTGCAGTAATTTTAGCCTCCTCACATCCAGCCACCTCAGTCTATTTTTGCACTTCTCCAAAACCCTCCAACTTCTCTTTCTTTCTCTCTCATGTGTGTGCATACACCTCCTCCTCTTTCTTCTCTGTCCACTCAATCATGCATCAAACAATTCTAACGACCATTGACATGCCCAACAATTCAAAAGCCTGATCACAAATTCAACAGTTGTGCTGACCGTGTGGTGTCTACACACTGGCATGAGCTGTCTGAATGGGCCCCATTTTTATCAAACTGTTCCTGATAGGAGACCAGTGTTTCTGTCTTCGTTGTTATCAAATCGATAATAAAATGTTGGTTTTCAAACATCACTGAATTGTTTTGCTAGTTTTTAAAATACTCCGCAAGCTCTGTGCAAGTCCAAGAGTCTTCTTAAGGTCACTGATGTTTACTAGTGACATTTTGAACCACCTGTATTAGTGCAGGCTGTGACACAGTTGCTTGCACTCTATGTGGCTATGACAGAATCAGTAACTGTAGCCCTCTCATTAAAATACAGCTTTTAAATGGGATTTAAGGTAGTACCTTTAGAATCGTTGGGAGACTGTGTTGGAGATTGCTCACAGGAGAACTATAGATAAAACAACAAGCAGCAGAGTTGAAAGCTACAGTTTCTCTCAGTAGCCTCCACTGTAATTAGAGAGAAAAGTGTTATTTGGAAGCAAGAATGAGAGGGATACAGCTGACTTTAGTTACTATGTAATATCTACATTAACTGGCTGAAACATGCGGCCACTCACTGGACATTGGCTCCACTAAATAAAAATCTTTCTTTAAGTCAAGTCAAGTCAAGTCAAGTCAAGTCAAGTAGGCTTTTATTGTCATTTCAACCATATACAGTTCACACAGTAC
>JBBPDA010000009.1:21626842-21641471 GCA_037974385.1 Arnoldichthys spilopterus
AAAGTCCCATGAAATTCCCAAGAATGAAACCTCCGTGTTCTCATTGTCTGAATGCAGATGTGGTCGTGGTGGATAGTTTCATTATTACCCTAGATAGCAGGCTGGGAAGTCCCCATTGAACTGGTCGCATTCATAAACTTTTTTTTTTAGGATGCAGCCACATGAGTAAATGAGGAAAGGCCAGATTTTAAAAGCCTCTTCATTTCTTTCCCCAATTCACAACAGATCTGGGCATTAAATACTATTTAAGTTTCAGTCACTGAGCAGCTGTATTGTTGCCTCATCTCTGTACAGAGCTGACAGGCTGGATCTCGAGTTTACTCCCAGTGGAGGCCTCAGAGGTGGCCAAATTGCATTTCTTGCTTGTCCACACCAACACACAGAGGCATGAGCACTGCATTGGCATAAATGCTGAATCAGCACCACAGAGCCGGCTTACACGTCTTCCAGAGGGATTGTGTGAAAATTGCATTGCTCCCTTCACATGCTAGACTAAGTCTTTGGTGGCTGGCTAGAGGTTCACAGAGCTTGTCAAAAGTAATGGTTGAATGTGCTTTGATGAGCTTTTTTTATTATAAAGCAAGCCCAATTATTTGCTTGCCTTTTAATGTTGAAAGCAGCTTGAGGAGCCACTCGGTCTTTCAGCCATTGCATCTCCTGTTAAGATTACGTTTGGTCAATAAACGGAATGTTGCTGTTGTAATTTCATATAGATGTTTTATGTACAAAGACCTTCGGAAGAAAGAGTGGTAATTTGTTCAGAGGAGTTGGAGTTTTGTCAAAAGAGATACCTGCCAAGTGATGCATCAGAGCGCATACTCTGTGTGGGTGTCTGTGGCTGTGGGTGTGTTTGTGTAACAGTCTTCTCTTTATCTAGCGTCAATAAATATGTTCTGTTCTATGAGGGCTATGATCTGTTCATCCTGCAGCATGTTTGGGTCTAGGTTTCTACGTCTCAGACTACCCATATAAACACAGACTCACACATACTGTATTATACATGAACAGATCAAGATGAGGCTATAAAAAGATCACTTCTTGCTCATACAAATTTTAATACATTGTTATGGATCTGAAGGAAAGCAGCTTTCATCTGCTATAAGGGGAAATACTATAACCAGTACTAGGAGAGACTTTAATCCTCCACCGCAATCTAAATGCAAATTGTTCTTGTTCGATCCTTCTCTCAAGTGTCTTATATTTTCATTGATCTTCAGGTTGTGTTGGACACCTGTTCCAAAATCCTTTCCGTTTGGAATTGTGTGGCTCTGCTGATACCAGCAGCTCTGTAGTTATTGACACCCTTATAGAGCTAAAAGGAAAAATGTCTTTCTGGGTAATAAGCTCAATCTCTCACTGGAAACTGAGAAACATTCTCTAACCTTTAATTTAATTCAATGTAATGTAAGAAAACGAAATAAATTTCTTATTTTGTGGCCGTCGGAACCAAAGCCTCATATCAATCAGTCACTTCATCAATTACTGCTTATAAAAAGTCATTAGTTAGAACATAACCCTTTGTGTTCCTTCTAAATGTCAGTTTTCAGTGACCACTGTTTTACCAGACTAAAAAAACGATTTCTGCTAAAGATGTCTGCATGTGAGTCTGTGTTTACTGAATGCTCTGCAAGTTACTTTCACTTTCAAGCTAAAACAAGCAAATATTTCAACCACTATTAAGGCAGACACTTCACAACCCAGCAGTGCAGTAGAGCAGTCAGCAGTCATTTTGATATACTGCTTTGGGTTTTATTTGGTAGACCGCAAACTTGAGGAACCTTGAGATAAAGTCGTAAACCAACCGTGTAATCTATAGTTAAGCCGGCCATTCCTCGCATGGCCTGAACGCTCAAAAATGTCAATGGTTAGATGGTCAACATTTTCCCAAACGTATGTTTGATTATTCCATGTTGTTACTTTCGTCTTCCATAAAAGTATTAATGAGCAACTAATTATCCTGCTTACGTTTCAGTGAATTGTAGAGCTTGTAAGAACTTAAAGGGGTTTTCAGTGTGCGGTGGTAATCCACAAAGTCGTAGTTTCATCGCGTTTTATTTATTTATTTTTCCCCTCCCCTTTTACCGAAGATGTCAGGGTTGTGGACCTAGTTGTACAGTTTATCGATTGGCTGATAACGTAGCAATCTAGTGGTTTTCCTGGCTAGTGGTGCAAACCTTGTCAGTAAAGCGCAGTGGCTTATTTACACATTAAAACTGAAAGTGTTACCTCAGAAGTGAACAATTCATCTGGCATGTGCATAGAAATCATTGAATTCACATCCCTTACATCAGTCTTGAACTGGCAAATCTACCCACAAACAGTCATGATAAACACACAAACCTCATCAAAACATAACGAGCATCTATGGATTAATCCACAGTCAGTACACAATACACATTCACAACAATACACGTTCTTTAGAAGGTTTCCACTGTTCATTTAATAAATGTGTAACAGGGTTTTCAGTTTTTAATAGGTCACATCTGACTGCTAACAATCGAATCAGTCACTAAAGCCTGGTTTATGATTGCTAGTGTCTGTTTAATATTTTAACATGCAAGCGTATTTGCTAATTTTATTGGTTGTCGGAACTCTTTCAAATTAGAATGGGTGTTTTCGTATTGATCAAGCTCTATTGGATAAATTCAGTGACCATCCATTTTCTGGTTCTTCCAGGGAAGAGCTGTCAAGCTGCGACGGCGCCCCTCGTCTACGCGGTCGGCCCTCAGGTCAGAACGTGGTGAAGCTTAAGGAAGAAACTTCATCTCAGGGACAGAAAGCACTCTCTCCCCTGGGGAAGAGGGGACGGCTTCCCTCCAGGTAAGTCCATTCAGAAAACCTTTAGAACTGCAGAAGCCCATGTTCGCGTATTAGGGAGTCTCTCTGGAGTCAGACCTTTACTAGGTCTTCTGAAGAAACACTATCTGCATGATGAAACTGTGTGCAACCTAGTATGAGTGTTTTTCTCCAGTTGAGCACAAAATATAATATGCAGAACAAGATGCACTATTGTGAAGCATGATCTATTAATATGTACATCTTTTAAAGTGCTTTTTTGCAAAAAAGGTAGAAAAAAAATACAAAAATGCAAAGCAAGTATATGGTTAGGTTGAAACAAATATGGGGCTGAGAGTAACCGGAATAACAGATCATGCTGGGCAACTCAACTACAATTTTCCCATATATTTCCATATATTTAATTATATTTAATGATCAGTTACATTGAAATAGAACACATTTTTTTCATTTACCCTAAATGTAGTTGATTAGCCAAAACATGGTTAGAGTCCATATTTTTCTTCTTTTTTTTTTTTTTTTTTTTACAATGGAACTGCAAGGCTAATGTTGCTAACAAACACTAGAAGTCAATAGACACCCACATATTTCCCATAAATCAGTTTGCTACCCTACAGAATCTGACAACACCGCCATAATATAAAAAGATTACAGGACTTTTATGCATTATACTTTTGTTAAAGCAGCAACTGTCTGAAATGCTGGAGATGTGATGCATTGTGAACATACCACAGGGGACTGTACAGTATATCTCCATGTGCTAAAGCAGGTGGCAGTCTCACCAAGCTGCAACAGAGAGACACAATTATGTTTAGTTTGCCCCTAAGGAAACAAAGGGAGAAACGATGGTATTGATTTCCTGCTGCTAAAGTGTGTTTTATTTTGTAAATTGTCAGACAAATGGTTTTCATAAGCTTTGATATTCACGCTGACCGTCTATGCTGGTACACTGAACAGTACTGTAGAGCGGTTGAAAAACGTTATATAGGAAATAGTCTGTGTTCAGAGTCCACGTTTTTTTTGTTTTTTTTTTAGTTTAGCACTGGAATTATGATGCTAACATTAACAAACACTAGAAGTCAAGTCATACATATATTCCATATCCCACAGTATCGTATACCTAATATGATAAAACACATGTTCTTTACAGTTGAGAATAGAAATTGCAAACAGTCTGTAGCATCCATATGCCTGCGTCCACGCGTGCATAGGCGGGTCAGGATTCGGTGCAAAACCTTATTTTCTGAATAAGATTTTTCACCACAGCTTGTCTTTTAAGGCTGCTTTATTCATGTAAATGAGCCCATAATAAAAGAATATCCTTCAAACATGCCCTAATTATTTTTGAACCTTTTCGTCTTCTGTTCTGTTGTTCCAACGTCAGCTTTTAACCAGACTAACTACTTCATACCATCATCATAGTCTGTACTTGCGTTAAGTCAAACCTCCAGCAATTTGCTCACATCACAGTAAACACCATTTTAAAACTCAAAACCAGTCTCAGTGAACACGTTTGTCTGCTGTGTGTACTGTCTATTGGATGCTGTGTATTGTGGTCATTGTAAATCGTCTACATACTGTCTTTAGTTTTCAAGAGACACTATCAACTGCCACCAAATTTCTTGTGTGCTGAAATACTTGCCCAATAAATCTTATTCTAATATAGCTGATCTATCGACCAGCAGTAATAACCGCTCAGGAAAACCATTTGTCTGACAATTTACAGAATGTAACACACATTAATGCAGTGTAATTTGCCAGTAGAAAATCAATAGCATAGTCTATCTTGAGGAAAACCGTCTACCAGAAGGGAGAAATTGTCACTTTGTGTAACGTGTGTCTGTTTCACTTCGGTGAGACTGCCTCCTGCTCTGAGACGCATCCTTTGCAGTACATTTATAATGCATCGCATCTCCAACATTTCAGTCAGCTGCTGCTTCATCACAAGGCCTAAAGTGACCCCCAGGGGGGGGCTGTCCACTCCCTTCATTGCTTTTTAATGCAAGACTACAGATCAGATAGTCCAAACAGATTACGCCGTCATGGTCTTATTCTTTTGTGCGGTTATGTCTCAGCCAGTGACACTGATAATATTTAGTACCACTCCGCAGCGTGGGAAGAAGATCCCCGACCCCTCTTGCTGTTTATTAATGTAAATGCAAATGGCTCGTGTCCCGCACTTGTGTTCATTTCCCATGGGGCACAGAGAGAATGCACTGCCATGCTTTCGGTACCAAGCACATGTTCCTGGCGTGATTAATATTCATGTGCCTTGTGCGATTAATATTGAATGGATTTGTATGTTTGGAGGGCTGTGTTAATACGGCGTAGGTGTTGGAGGAGATAGCTAAGCCCTTTTGTAAAAGCGGAAAGGAGAATACGCCATAAGGATTATGTAAGCGCGGGCTTACGTAAAAGCGACGGGAAACTGGAGCTGCCCAGAGAGAATTCAGCGAGAGAGAAAGGATGAGGCGTACACACGCTGGAAGATAATTGGAGGATAATTTTCCTTGTTCAAAGGACCCACTTGGAAAAAAAAAAGTGGAATCAAAGATGTCTTGCCTTTTATGAAACATAATATAAAGATATAGCTGGCCTCATTCTGTTATTAGCGCCTGGTGTACTGAAAGTTTTAATCAGTGTGCCTGCGTAATTAGGACTTCATGCACTGGTCCTTCTCATTAGGTCCTTCTCTGATAAGGTGTGAATATGATGCTTAAGAGGTGATCAAAGAAGTCTGTGATCAGCACTTTACAGAAGGAGTTGTCCACTTAATCACCATTTCACAGCTTCCTCCTCCAGACGTGTCTCTCTTGTGATCCCATCCCCTTGTCTTTTCAGCCAGTAATCATTTATGCTTTGTTGACTTGACTTTCGCTTATAAAAGAGTGTTTGGGAGCCATTTTTCTTCATTAAAACCACAAACAAGAGAATTCCTCCGAGAGCGAGTCCGACTTGGCCCAAGGTTGCGGCACTCCCCTTGGGGACCCTCCGAGTCAATACTGTGACCTCTGTGTGAGAACAGGGTTGCGTTTGTCTTCCTCTCTGTCTTTAATGCCAGCACTGAAGCACGTAGCTCAAGCCAAAAATAAGAAAACTTTGATCCCTCTGTTTTTGCCTTTAATGTCAGTATTAAATCATGTATACCAAGGCTAAAAAAAGAAGAAACATCAACATGGTTTCTGGTTTGTTTAAACTGGTCTCTAACCAGAATGCATTTAGTCAAAAGAAGGGAAGTCTTGAAGTGGCCAGTTGTTGCTTGTGATGGAATAAAAGGAAATACTACTGTGATTTATTATGCGGATAAATAGACCTTTCCATTTAAGGGAGTTCACAAATTTCTCAGTTCAGACTGCACTGGAATGCACTGTTTAGAACTACTTGGCTCAGAAATTTGGTAAATGTCTGTCTTTTGAGAAAAAATGGCATACGCAGTTGTTCCTAAGTGGCCTCAACCAAAACGAGATATATATATATATATATATATATATATATTTACTCTTTAGCATTGATGTCTGTTGCTATGGCAAGTCATCCCAAATATGTCAAAAGGAAAGGAAGGTAATCTAAGGTCAGATGATGGTTTTTGCACCTTCACTTTTAAAGTCGAAGCATTGTGACGAATGCAATAGATGTAAACCAAGTAGCTGATGCTATTTTTAAAACAGGATCTGAATCTGTTTACATTTGAATGACAGTTTGTCAAAGACACAAAGTTTCAGTTCTTTATGTAAAAATGTGAGTGTCTTGCTGCTTTGTGCACCACACCGCTGTTCTTGCCCACAAGCTTGTTCAAATAAGCAGGCACATGCACACACATACAATTCCAAACCAAGCAATATAATGAGGCTTATGACCTCTGTCGGAACCTCCCAACTTCTACACTTCTGTATACACCGATTAGCCACAACATTTAAACCACCAAGCGATAAAGTGAATAACATTTAATTATCTCATTACAGTGGAACCTGTCAAGGGGTGGAATATATTAGGTAGCAAGTGAACAATCAGCACTTGAAGGTGATATGTGGGAGGTGACTTTGACAACGACCATATTGTAATTACTAGACAACTGGATCAGAGCATCTTCAGAATGGCTGGTCTTGTGGAATATATTTGGTATGAAGTGGTTAGTACAAAAGCTGAGGTGGTGACCGGGTCATGGGCACCCATAGCTCATTTAGGAACAAACACTAGGGAACAAATCTAGTTCCCACAGAAGAGCTATTGTATTACCAAAACGAAGTGACGAAGTGTCAGAATGTACAGAACACTAACACCAGCCACAACGAAAGCTCTGACTGTAAAGTTATGACTGACCGTTATGAATATTTATAAAGGATTATTCAGTCAAGTGAGTTTCTGAGGTGAAATGACAAAACAGCTTCTATGACAACAAACACTTGAAGTAAGCCTTCATAAAGGTGAATGTAGTAGATCAGTGAAGGCTTTATGTACAAACCCCATATCCAGAATAATTTGTGAACTCTCCAAAATGCAGTAAAGGCAAAAGTATGTAATGAGTAATTCATGTGACCTTTATTCAACTGGCAAAAATGCAAAGAAACAATTTTCAATAGTTTTACTGACCAACGTAATTGTATTTATGTAATTTGTAAATAAATTTATGTAAATATATACAAATTTAACAACAAAAGTTGGATTTGTAGTCATGTAGCCTCATAAATGCTGCCCTTTAGTTATGTGTTACCAAACAAAAATTGTAATTGCTTTGTTGATGTTAATGAACAAGCGTAGTTTATTACTGAAAAAAGTGATTTTGCATACACTATCTCTAAATGTCTTAAACCAGTGACCCATTTAATAAGTTAACTGTTGGCCATTTCCATAATTTCAGTGAGTGTAGTATCTAAGGGAAATTGGGGGATTGATTTGTTGTAGCCAATATAGCTGTGGTATATTACACTGATCTTCAAAACTCATGTATGCCACTCATTTAGTTATATAATAATCGCAATTATTTCTTTTTTCTCGGCTTGGTCCCTTCACCAGAGTGTCTCACTGAAAACTAAATACAAGGATTCGTAAATTTGAGTTGTGGGTTGTTGAGTTGTTCAGCTGCATTGAAAGATCTCAAACCTAACAGTGCCCAGAGTAATGCTTCAATCTGGCCATTCAGCTACATCATAGTATCTAGCTATAGTCATTTTTACCTGCAGTGTAAACTACAGCACCCATCAAGCACCCATAACAATAAAAAGGGGTCAGGAACAACTAAACCTGCCAGGTTTTGCTGCTTCTCTAGATGCTGATCAATACATGGTGCTCTAACTGTAATTGCAGCATAGGGGCTATTTGCTAAACCATGCTTGGAAGTGATTGCCACTTGTGGCTACATTTCCTAATTGAGGCTTATTGGCTAAAACATTGACCCAGACATACAAGCAAAAATACTACTAAAGAACTTGTCCTAATTTTTTATCAGTGCAGTATTGCTTTCACGTAACTGCCGGCTTCACTTTCTGAAGTGTGCTGAATTGGGTAGGAGGTACGCTATGGATGCTAGATTCACTTTATACCTCTTGCTGACACATCCACATAAAGAAGGATTAGCACATCAGTCTGAAAGACTCACAAACATTGCGCACTGCTGAATCCGCTTAAGCAGAAATGCACATTCATTCCTTGGCCGGCAGAAGTGATTTGCTTTCTTTTTTGCTTGATAATGACTGATCTCTCTGCTTCATCTCTCATTCCTCTCCTCCTCTCTCCCCTCCCTCTCCCTCTCTTCTGTCCAGGCTTGCCCAGTCTGCAAAATATCTGCGCATCAAAGATGAGGAGGAGGAGATTGAACTAAATAGCATGATTGCAGGTAGGAAATAGCTGTGCTTCTCATTTGTGGCTCTAACCTTTATAGTGTGTTGAGGGCTTTACTCTGTAGTGGGCTTCGTTGTTTCATCGTGGCAATATTGTTGATATGTTATGATTGCTAATCTGAAGTGTGGCCACGCAGTGCAATCTGCAGCTCAGACACAACCATCCCCATCACCATGGCTCATATTTACCATTTCCCTGTTGATCTTTCACATCTCACTCTACATGGATGTCATGGATACTCTTATTTGGTTGGACAAGCATTACAGACATTTGCACCACTGTTCATGTTAAATGGGATTTTTGCCATAGTGTTTGTTAAATATCTACATTTAGTGTTGTGTTCATTTCAAATTAGGATTATTTTATATGTGGGTAAAATGTGACACCAGGTGCAGCAAGCATCCATTAGTGAATCATCCCCTATGGAGGGTTTGTGTGACTTGGGTCAATAAATGGTGCATGGACAGGTCAAATCAGTATTTAAGGCAACTGAAAATTAGTTCTTGTTCCCCTAATTTAGACGGTCATAAATACCATGAAATATCTCTCTAGGATTGGGCAAAATAATATATGATGAAACTTCCAAGAGTTTTTCACAATATTTCATCTCACTATATGAATTTATTTTCTGACCTCTGAGACATTGGAACAGAAGACTGAGCGTTTAATACTATTTTTGTAAAAGTGACCTCACTGGTTCTGAGTAGATGTTTTTTCTCCTCCATATTTCCCCCTACACTAAATCCTATGAACGGACCTAATGATGCTCTTGGTAAGGGACACTGCAGCTGGATAGTGTTCTTTATGGACTGATGTCATCATGTGATTGCAATAAATGTTATAGTGCCCATCCGTACTCTACTGTTCACTTGTTTTCATTCACAGGAATGAGCAACTGAGGTGACATTCAACTGTCCCCTTCCTTGTATTGCCTTGTTAATTGTCTTCAGGGTGAACCTGGAACCTTCCAAACCTTGAGCCATTTAGTAAGAATCTCTGCTGCTCTGGGCTGCAGGGAGAAATATAACTGATAATGGAGCCATTCAGCTTTATGGTTTAAAACATGTAGTGGGCCATAGAGGACATATTGTCTGTGAGAGTGTGTGTGTATGTCTAATGCTAAAGAAAGCAGCTTCTGGACCTTTTCATGCCTTAAAATGTATATTTTTTGTAATCAGAGTTTTATTTAGGGTTGGCTGACTTAAAAATTATTTATATTACAAGTGGTCTCATATTTGATCCAGCAGTTTTTTGATTGACATGATGTGGAGGAGCAGAGGTTGACCAACGGTGTGTTTGTCCTGCTGGAATAAACGATTGCTTGAGAAACGGTTCATCAGACCGAACCGAACATTGAGACAGTGCTGTGTTCATCACTGGTGTTGTTCTGTTCTCTGTTCGCAGCTTCTGTAGCTTTTTCTGCAGCTGTAGCTTGGTGTAAATGGATGACTCCTCTGAGCTGCTGAATCACTGGCCTTTGGCCATAATGCTTTTTTTTTTATCCTTGTGTAATTGAAGACACTTGAATGTAATGAATGCTTGAGAATTCATCAGAGAACGTAGATCACACAGGCTGTTTAATTTACTGCACATTCACTACAATGCGCAGCAGTTATGATAGTCACCTTTTTTAGGGCCAACTTCATTGATTGCTATAATTCCCAGATTGTTTCCATGGAGACACGAACACCCCCCCCCCCAAATGTTTTGAGTGTTTCATTGCTGTCAGCAAAAAAACAGAAAGGGAGCATTGTTTGGTGTGCAGCATTTGCATGTGCGCAAGCATACGAGTGTGTGTCTGCTCACAGTGCCACAGAAATAGCATAGTCTCACAGTGTCTCCTCTCCTTAGACTGTGTGGGTCTCTTGTATATTCCCCTGCACTGAGCGTTTTCTTCTCTTGCAGCGTAGCAGAGTAAATCACTAATTTTAGCCCAGCCGTGTGTGAGAGACAGAAAGAGAGAGTTGAGGAGGAGGAGGAGGGGTTGGAGGGACGATAAGAGAAGGTGAAAGAGCTTTGGACGTGACGACAGAACGTATTACCACCATCAGCCAGTCTGCTTGAGCACTCCACCACACACATACATCCGTGCGCACACACACACTGCAGCCTGCTCACATTCTTGGCTGGCTGGCCTGAGGGAGATGAGAGAATGTTCATTTTTAAAGTGAACTTCTTTCTTGCTAAGCAGCAGCGGTTCATACAGGGTTTAATATTGAGAAAATGGCAAACTCTCCTCTTTGACTCCCCATATCCATTACTGATACCAACTTTAGAAACTTTTCTTGGTGAATTGCAGTAACTTGTACTGAAAGGAGAGGAAGGGATGCTGTATTTGTAGCTCTGAAGGGGTAATGTGTTCTTTCCTAAGCAGCACAGACCCAGGTATGACTAAAGATGATGATTACCGGAGGAAAGTTGAGTTCTGCCTTGTTCTGTTATTCAGACTTGAAAGTACATCATGTTATCATGCTGCATACCTCAGAATCCAAAGTTCTGTCGTCTAGTCAACTCTGAATTCTTAAAGAACCGGTGTTTATTTGAAGGACTAATCGGAAGTGACCGATGCAGGGTTCCTCACTGCTTAGATGAAATGGATGAGCCAAGACCTGTTTAGTTTAGAGCTGGAAATACCAGGTTAACATTGCTAATAAACCCTAGAATATGTCCAGTCACCACAGTCCTTTCTGTACATGTGCCCCCAGAACTTCTCAAAGCTTGCTCAAATTGCATCCAGCTCTTCATTAAGGTTATACAGACATGTTTGTGATTTTAAGACCATGACTTTCTTAGCTTTTAAAAATTAACAAAACTCCTCTTTTACATCCAGACATTTGTAACTCCTAACAAATCTCTTTGCTTTTGAATAATTCCAAAAATACTCAGTGAATCTCTTCCAATTTTTATGATGTTCATCCCACATGTGTCCTCTGTATGCATTTACAATTTCAAATTGATAAAATAAATTGTTTATAGTTTTATATAATGTAAGACGAGGGAGATTTTGGCAAATTCCTGTCAAGTTGTACAGTTGCATTTAAATCTGAATATCTCCAGATCAGAAGGTCATAGACACATCATTCAAACTGCAAACTGATCAAGGCAGAAGTAGCATGAACACATTAAGACTTAACGCTGGAAAAATTGAGGCTTGCTACATTGCCTTCTGAATCCTTACCCCCGAATCTTCAATTTCTAGACCATAAATTCTTATCTCTCTTCTCTATAAGACATGCTGGGTTTATTGCTCTTTCTGTGATTGGTGCGGTTCAGCTCACTGAAGATGGTGTAAATAGGTATGAATGGGTATGTGTAAATGGGCAGAAGTTGGTGATGGTGGTGGAATTTTCAAGGTGGTTTTGGGGCACTGAAATGTTTATGTAAAAAAAAATTGTACAGAATGTTAACGAATGAGAAAACCCAGAAGTTTTTGAATATTGAAGTTTTGGTGTTTTATCCAGTAGATTAATTACGGATCCTGTCGTTTTAATTGACAATTGTTTTTGTTCGAAGGACGACACAAGCCATTAATACAGTTAGGTCATAGTGTGACATTGCCTTTTGAAAATAACCATTTTATATTCGGTTAGACTTGTGCAAATATGCTGATTAAAAATAAACTGTAAACATCTTCAACGGTTAAGTCAGGTAGTACCTCACAACTTTTAGTCTTGTATACTTGATCTAATAACATGTACTATGAATTCAGATAAATCACAAAGTGTGCACATTCCAATTAACTGGATTGTTTTTATGCATTATGCTTAAGTGAATTTTAAAGAGATATCCCTAACTAACGCTAATGCTGCAGCTGCATGATTTAGCTTGGCTGTTAATGAGGCACCCAGTTGGCGTAGCCACATATTTAGAAACCGGGCATATAGGAAATGACTTACAGCCAACAACACGGAGGCTAGGTAGTTAAAGAACAGGAAGGAAGTGCATGAGGTCATTGTGTTTCACTAAAACACCTCAATGGAGTGTGGCTGAATCTCTACAAAAATACAAGTAAATAGAATTTTTCTGAGATGATGGTAACTGTGTTTTCCCATCTAACAGAAGACTAATTTTCTTCTTATGGGGTTTACAACATGGAGAGAAGTGCAAAATGTCCTAACTTCAGTGATGCAAGGTGCCTATAAACACCACTTTTTAGATGCCACAGTTTGTGCTTAAGCTTCAGTATTATATTGAACGTGAGGTCTGTACAACCAGTGCATATACGATGATGACGTAAAATTGCAGTGTCCTTCCATGTGTTCATGTTTAAACTTAATGAGGGAACGACCCTGAAGAAAACATTCACCCTACACTTTTTTTCAGTATCTGACATTGAACTGCCCTTGAAAATTCAGTGCCTGTTTAGATTCTGTAATCAGCAGGACATGAGCATGCTACGTTATTGGCATGTGTGCGTGTTATTGGTGTTTTCTTTCAGTCACATTGATACAGTTTGAAAAAAAATCCATATCGAGTTGTTTGATGAACTTTTCTAAAGGGTTCCCATGAAATTTGCTTAACAAGAGCTCATAGCCTTTTGAAGTGACTCCGCGACTTTTGCAAGAATAGATCAATTGGATGCTTTTCATATGTGGTCCACTCTTTGTCGCAAAGGTCTGCAGTGACTCCAGAAAGGATCACTGAGCTTCTGTCTTTCGAACAAGAGCTGTGCTGTTGAAAAGCTGGAGTCGCAGAGCTTCTTGCTGAGTATGCGAAGATATTTTGAGACCAAGTGAGTCATGGTGGCGTTAGCTTGCTAAATCTTTAAGGTACTTCAGTAGCACTGGCCAGACTGCCTTTAAAAACAGGTTTTTTTAAAAAATAAAAAATTTGATCACTGTGTTTGAGCCTTCACACTTCTGATCTAACGGCCATGGGTGGCCACCGTCCTGTCAAAGGTTTCATTTGTTTCAAACCAAGTCCACAGTAGGAGACATGAAGGATGGGAGTGATGACTACAGGTACTTTTACTTTTATTTACTTTGTCATCCTGTCAGGCTGGTTTGTCAGACTTCAGTGAGTTACCAAAGACAAAATAGGGGAAAATGGGTAGCAGCAACAAAAACCAGGTTACATCTTGGTTTAACCCTTAATATTTTAAAGGCTTGTGCTGACTGAGATCATGAAAATGACATAATGTTTCATCACAGTTTTCAATTTTATCACTAGTTTGTATCATGTACACACACAAATGGCCTTCATAAATGTACATTATTGTTCACAGTTATTTTGTATAGCAGCACAGCTTTATTAATTTCCACATACCTGTTTTTGTTCCTATCTTAATTGTCCTCATGACATGTTTACCACCCAGGCTAAAACGAAACAATAAAGATATAAAGTCCTCGCTACAGTTGGCAGTGTACTGACTGCAATATGTGTGAGTATAATAGGACTTTATAAAAGCAAACTTACTCTGCATATAAAAAAGGCAAACAGCTACACAGAACTAAATGATCTAAAATGTATCCATGATAATATATATATATATATATATATATATATATATATTGTGCTGAATGTTGTTGTTTACCATGTTCTTGGATTTTGGTGCTACTTCCATATTAGTCTCTCAGTAGTTGGGGTAATTGACTAGTTATCAGTAACAAAAATAAGCATTTAGGGCTTATTACGTTTGTATGTGCAGTTTTTTTTTGCCAGTTCGGTTTTGCACCAGTACATGATTCACTTAAAATATCCCTATCATCCACTGTAGTCATTAATTTTCATACTCTGTTATGAAATGTCCAGTTTGCCTGTAAAGTCAGATCGATTTATTTTTTTATCACATGCTGATGCTGTATTTATGCTAGCCTGTGTTTGTGTTTTTCATCCTCCCTGTGATGATCTCACTTGTAATCAGCAGAAGACCAGGTCTAAATAGTCTCTGTCTCTCTGTCTGTCTCTCTGTCTGTCTCTCTCTCTGTCTGTCTCTCTGTCTGTCTCTCTGTCTGTCTCTCTGTCTGTCTCTCTGTCTGTCTCTCTGTCTGTCTCT
>JBBPDA010000009.1:21657129-21678832 GCA_037974385.1 Arnoldichthys spilopterus
TCAGCTGGGATTGGCTCCAGCTTCCCTGTGACCCGGAAACGGAAGAAGCGGTTGGAAAATGGATGGATGGATGGATGAATGTGTTTGGCAAGTTGTATATTCTTGAAACATTTTTTGTTTTTTTTAAATAATTATTTAAGCTCAATTTCTGTTTTAGGATAATGTCATTATTGTCGCTAATTGCTCCACATCAACAAAGTCAAAAAAATGAGCAGAAACATTACTGTCATATTTAACAGAGCCGTGTTCTGGTTCGGTCACGCATAGCAAATCGCTAATGTCAGACACATTTTTAGCTATACAAATCACTTTATTAAGCACTACAATCATTTAAAACTACTGACATGTAACATTGCAGACAAGCAGAAAAATAATTTTCTCCCAGTATCTGAAACACATTTGATCTTTTCCTTTTCCTTCATTTCAGCAAATCAAATCACATTCTGACACCTTGGGGGGGGGGACAACAAATTATATTCGAGAGTTCACCAAGCTGCTTGAACATAGCTAGAGGCAAGGTTTGCTATGCCTTCCATACGCAGAGAGAGAGAGCTCAGATGTGCTCTGATGGGTTTCCAAGTCTGACATTCTTTTAACTTGTGATTTGTTTTTTAGTCATTCATTTTCAAAAGTCTGTGGCCCATAGATGACCTAGTTTGGGAGACATTTTTGTTTTAATTACACCGTTGCCCTCTCGTCTTTGTTCAAGCAAACGTCAGCTTTCTTTCCAGCATCCAGACAAATGCAGATAAATTGCGGTGATCTCCGCTTCTCTCTTTTGAGCAGTACGAACTCCTGGATTCCTTTTCCTGTGTTTGAACTCCTGTCAAACGACTGTTACATAATTTCCCTACCATCAGTACAGCCATAGATCACTTTCAGCGCCACCACTTTATTCAACAGATGCTCAGCAGATGCACATTTCCCCTAGTGGGCCTCGATCACTGATTTTTTTCTCTCTCTCTCTCTCTCTCTCTCTCTGTGTGTGTCCAGAGAGAAACGTGGACAGTCTTCAGCAGGCCCTGCATCAGTCAGTCTTCCTGTCAGCCATGTCTGCTCACCCGGGTCGGGACCTGCCACTGTGCTGGGAGCAGCACTGTAAACTTCTGCCCGGAGTGGCCGGGGTGCAGGCCAGCCGTGTGGCCGACTGGACAGTGGAAGAGGTGAGTAATCCCGCGCTAAACTTGCATTGTATTTACTGTTTAATTTTCTCTTTTCGTCTTACTTTTTTTAAGGCAAATGCTGAAAATTAAAGGGCCGTGATCTAGGGATGTGCATTCTGGGTCATTTTGACATGAGTATGAACGAATATTAAACTCAAGTAGAGGGAGAATAAAGGAGCTTCAGCTGGTTTTAATGTGCTCTTATTAGTTTGCAGTCATGGTGAACTGATGCACAGATTGTAGAGGTTTAGGCATAGCACAAATACAGTAGACAGATGTGGCCATTTGAATTAAGTGTATTGTTCAGAAATAGCCCAGAGAGAGTTCTGCTTAAACAAAAGAAAAATCTAAAATCTTCAACTTCGGTTTTTGTCTATAATAATGCTTGGGTGATGGTGTTCCTTCAGGTGATTTTACTGAGCTAGTGCTAACACTAGCGATAACCAGGTGCAGTGATGCACAATGCTAAGTCCTAAGTTGTTTAGGTAACTTTGAGGTGGTCTTCATTTTTTCCTCTCTCTAGCAAACATCAGCAGGAGAAAGTAGCTTAGTAATAGAGCTGCATTTGCTGTTTTCTCATTTAAGTCCTTAACGGTGTAATATGCTCACTAAATCACAAATACATCTCAAAACCAAAAACGTACTGCTGTAATACTTGCCGTCATGTAGCAAGGCGAAAACTCAAGTAGTGATTTCTGCATCCGTTTATTGGTAAATACTCCGATTGGAATTTCTTCATCTGCAGTGTTTAATGTTATTTTTGCTTTTTACCATCTTCTTGTGTGGGGCCTGTGGTACTGAAACATGTCGACCTCACACCAGTCCTGTTTCACGCTGCCAGTTGATGGATTTGTTCAGATTCAGTGCACTGTAGGTGAAAGTGACGATTAGTCATTGTGAACACACTCAAGCACCACAATGAAATGTGACCTCTGTATTTAACCCATCACACGTGGAGCAGCGGTCAGCTATCAACAGCGCCCGGGGAGCAGTGTAGCAGGGCGGTAATTTGTGGAAGCGTACCTTGGTGGCACCAGGGCTGGGCCTTGAACCTTTGACCTTCGATTCACAAGGGCAATGTCCTAACCACTAGGCCACCCATGCCTGAATGTGACCTCTGCATTTAACCCATCACGCGTGCGCACGTGGAGCAGTGGGCAGTGTAGCAGGACTTGCTCAAGGGTACCTCAGTAGTGCCGGGACTTGAACCTGTGACCTTCAGATCCCCAGAGCAACACTGCCTGCCTTAATAAACTTTAAAGAGTTAACCCTGCTGAGATCAGATCCATTCTGCCTGGGTGTGTGTGCACAGGCCTTCCCTGAGTGTTTGGGAACACGAAGGTCCCCGTTATCAGTGTGTTTACAAGACAGAGGAGCCTGTAGAGAGACAGACCTATGCTGGGAGATGTCACAGTGCTCAGAAATGCAGGCTTATGAAGAGTAGAGGGAAATATGGGAGGAATATAAGAAATAGAATATGAATACATGGTGAAGTCTCTCGCAGTCCTGAGGTTTACTTTTTTATTTCTGTTTTAAGAAAGCAAAGGACGTTAAAATTTCGTCTTTTTACCTCCTGTGTAAATTCGGTCATGTAATTTCATGGATTAGCGAGTGTTGTCTATTTATGTCACTGTCATTACATAGCTATTAACTAGGCTCAGGTTTTAAGGAACTATTTCAGGAACTAAAATAATTAGAAGCTCATGCATCAGAAAGAGCTTGTTATTATTTGGATTTTCTTGTAGCTGCATATTACAGAACCAGCTTCATGGCTAAGCAGGGCCCATTCTAGTACCACCTGGACCACAAGTCTTTAAACAAAAAAACACAGACAAAGACATGAGTTTGTGTAACCAGCTTTCTATTACTTTCTCAAGTGCTCCAGGATTACTGTTCCAACTCTTACGGTTTGTTTAACACATCCTGGTTTGTCTTTGCGTTTCATGAAATTTGTTGTTGCTAACACCAGTTCTTAAATATTAATCAGGTTTTAGGTCAAGTTCGCATTTCATCAGCTCATCTACCACTTTTAATCATCTGCATCACTCACTGCTTTACTTTATTCTCCCTACTTCCCTATTCTTCCTGCTTTTATTACCTTAAACCGTTTTTAATCTGGCATGCTGGAGTTGCTAAACTGATTAACACCTGAATGGTGATCTGATGTGTATTGATTGTTTAACGGTCATTGTCACTGCTAGTTCATTTAAATATCCAACTTGGTCAAGCTTTTTTTTTTTTTTTTTTTCAAAGATTGGTAGCTGTAGAGTCGTATTTGGGTTTGATCTAAACATTTCATGTTTGATTAAGTCTCTGTTGTGTTGTGATCTTCCATTAGAATAGCAATTCTATGTTTGGTTTGTAAGCGTTGTTGTGGCGCTCTGCGTGGGGTGCTCCTACAGATCCACATTTAGCAAATGATGATTACTTACTGGAAAGGGCTCGGGTGTTTCCCGAACTCGCAACTTTTTAATCACGAAAAACGCAAAAAGCCTCGGCTGGGCTTTCACAGTTAACACCGTGTATGCTGAAGATGCAACACACATTAAATCATGCTGTAAATCTGTTCTAGGCCTGTCAGTCCCGCTCTTCGGCTAACATAAGACCACCTTCAGAAAAGGCGATTGGACAGGGAATCTTCGCTATAGTAACCAGACCTCGCTCAAACTCTGACCCCTTTGCTGAGTCAATGAACAGTATGGGGTGGTTAAACACACAGTATGTGTTGAAACAGAAGCTGGACAAACACCAGGTCCTCACCGACATCAGGTCCTTAGCACATCTTGCTGTGTGTTTACACATGGTAAACAGGGTCATGTCTTTCTGTCCATACTGACTGAATGGAAGGCTGAAATCTTGGCTGTTCAACAAGACCAACGTTCTGTATATTTCAGTAATAATTTCTCCATGATGTGTTTCTTCATTGGCCGGTAATAAACGCTAGTTTGGTTGTATGGTTGTTAATCTTTCAGAAGGTGCCAATTTATATTCTGCTGCAGTTACTTATTACACTAATTATGCTAGCTATGAGAAAAGCTTGCATATGATTTTTGTGTAAACATTTTTGGCTCCTGCATTTTGATTTCAGCTAGAGGAAATGACTTTTTTCGAGCAAATGCTATGGGCCACCCTTACAGTGGGATTACTTGCTCAAATTTTAATTACCTCATGTCTTATAAACAATGTTTTATAAGATGTTCTTTATTTACTGTTGAAATAATTTCATGCCCCGGCCTTACTGCTCACACTGCAGCACAGTACAGTTTATTATTACACCTCTTACAAGAAACCCAAACCTTTAACATCTGCTGAGTAACTGAGGTCTCTCCTGAGATAAATCTGTCCTAATCTAAGTCTGCTGTGGCTTTACCCCAGGCTCTTTTCATTATAGGGCTCATAATCTGCTGTCAGTATGATCACCTTCATCAGCACTAACACTGTACACTATTGATATTCATATTTAAACTCTGTAGCTTATGGAGCTGCCAATTATACCCTTAAACCACATTGTCACATAAATCTTACAATGTGTTGTTTACAGATAAAATAATATAACAATATAACAATATTAGACTAACATGGCTTTAATAGTAGGTGCTGCGCTCCTGAGCAGGTCTGCAGTGAGAGGTAGCGGTGAAAGGCTGTTTTCAGCTTTGTGTGAAGTTGCCAAGTGGACTCCTGTGTGGGGTGGTGTGGTGTGTATGTGTGTGGGGTTTAGTTCAGGCAACAGGAATGGAGCTACAGCCGAGAGACGTTTTCAAGGAAATGTGTTCTGAGCATGTTTAGGTGTTCAGACTTACACATTTGATGGTAAAAGATCACATTAAGCAAGATCTTGGTCTGTTCTGATTTATTTACCGACACACCCACAGTTAATGATTTCACTGGACATTAAAAGCCTGAGCTACTTTAAGCCAAAAGTACAAAAGAACAGTTTGTAGCCCATAGAAGTACAGCTTGGGAAGGGAGTGGACAGTGTTTTTTTTTTTTTTTTTTTTTTGCACAAACCGACAGTTTCCTCAGTATTAATAATTGATGCTGTGTTGAGCATTCGAGATTCTCAATCCTTAGTAAATGATTCTCTGTGAAGTACGTGAATATGTGCAGTACAGTGTAAGCTTAAATTCAACCAGACGATTCTAGCTGTTCAGAGTGCTCAAGACATACATATTCACATTCATGAATGTCTTAAGCACTCATTAGTAGATGCTGCTCCGTCTATATGGATCATTTCTGTTATTCTAGCTTGAAGGGCAATGTCGATCAGCAGTCCTGCGTTTGCCGGTCAGAATCCTTACCATTCGTTCAGAAAATGTGTGGCTTCGCACACTGATGTTGCTGTGTTCATGTTTAGTACATCACGCTAATTTTGGTGAAACTCTTCAAAGCCATTTGGCAGTGGTTGGTGAAACCGCTAATGCATCTGGCCTATTAAGTAGCCCATCACTTTGGTCTTTATCAGTTCCCGGAAAGTAATGTTGATCGTTGTCGTTTTGGAGACGTTTATAAGTGGGTATAAGAAATTTAAAACCAGTCTGAGAGGCAGTTCTGCCTTACTTCCTCCAGTGATCATGCCTTTCTATACAGCATGCATGTTCACCTTGATCAGTTTTCTTTCCTTCTCCCTCCTTGCTGGACTGAATCTTAATGAAATCTCCAGAATAGAGCGTTTTACAGATGAGCCATCAAGGTTCATTAGCAAGCCGTGCATACGTCTTCATTATCACGGCCAACCCAGCCCGTGCTGCTAGGGCTATATATTGTAATATGCCTCATAGTTATTAATGGGGAGACTTTAATTGAACTTCTCCTGTTAACAAAACCCTAGCTTTTCACTGTCCTGAGGAAGGCTTAGGAGTGTCTTTGAGTCTCATGCAGGGCATCGCACACACACACACACACACACACACACACACACACACACACATTCGTCTTTACATTTTAAGTGGTGTTCTTAATGTCATTCACTATGAAGGGGAGACGGTGTGCGGTACAGTAGGTGGTCGTGAAGTGCTACAGCTCAGCTTTGGACACCGAGGATCAGGCAGCGTGCCTGTGTGCTCAGGCTCTTCCTGCTCTGCTCACAGGCTCTTGTGTTTGAGCTGTGTGCTGCCATCCCCCATGGTCTCGTTACGAACTCTGCCGGAAGACTCCTGCGCTGTTAACATCTTTTGAACATTGGCTTTAATTTGCGTTATTCCCCAACAGATTAGTGCCGTAAGGTCATGAGCGACCAGGCCTGGTTTACACACTGGCTGCTTAGCCCCAGTGAGCTAATATATATTGCAGAGCTTGCTCAAGTTTGTATAAAGGGATAGATTAGGGCCTGAGGCAGGACCATGCTGAACTGGGAATCGCATTGATCTTTTGGACTAGTGGGTCTGAACGAATCACATTCGCCAAATATAAAATGGGGCACAAATTCCCTCAAAGCTCTTAACTTATATGATATTGGAACTTCTAGATTTGACACAAACTGTGATCCATGAAGGTCAAGAAAGTGTTTAGCTAGCACTGCATTCAGCAGGTTTTTTTTTAAAGGTGTCATTGTTAATCCCTCTGTAGTCTGCCTTCTAGAGGTGTTTAGATGGGAAGCACCTCATGTCACTCACTCACTCACATTTAGCAGCCTGCACAAAGGAAAGTTGTTAGCATTTAGGTAAGCTGTATGTGCAACATTGGCCAGGAGAAAACCCTGCAATGATCTCAGGAGCGTGTGTATGCTTACAGTCACAAATGTGTATGCATATGAAGGAAAAACGTTCCAGTCCCATACTAAACACATCTTATCGTAATTATGCAAACGCTGGATACATTTGATGCTGTCCTTGCGTTTTATTACATCACTTGTGTCTCCAGTCACCACTTGAGACTGAGTTTGATAACTAGAGGAAGGATCTGCACATATTAACAATGTCAGTTTCTCACTGAATTTGTCAGACTAAAATGTGCTAAGTCCTTATTCATGTAAATATAGGTACCAATAGAGCGCATGAGCTGCACAGATGGCACAGGTAAGAGGTTGTCCCTTGCAGTCAGGAAAGCATCAGGATGCTTGAATGTTCACACTAAAAAATATCAAGGTCATTTGCATCCCTGGCCACCTCCGAAGTTGGAATGACGTATCAAATCACGTCTCCAAGATGCACTGGACCCTTTCACGCATGTACACTGTTCGCTTATGATCACCCAAGATGACTGCTGTGAGCAGTGCTTCTCACTCCCAGTGTTTGTGTTATTTTCCTGCTTTTTCTAGAATCATTACAGTCTGGTTTGACCTCTGAGATTTCTCAAGTGCTCACTTTATTTTAGATTGATCTTTTCTGCTGCTCTAGGAGATAGAAAGCAAAGTTCTAAGCGTGACCTGGTGTTCAGGTTTCTGCTTTATGTCTAGAACGACAGTAAGAACTTCATCAGAAGTCCTTCAGCTTGTGAATGCCAACATTCGTAATGCTTCATCCTTTTCATGATCTTTAAATATGAATTGCACAAGTTATTCCTCCCGTTCGTTATTGTTTTAAGGACACTTTAGTTGTGACTCATTTGTGACTCATTCAGCTCAGCGGCAGTAAATGAATGTACCTTTTTATAAAAACCGCTTCAGTGCCTTAAGGTGTTAAAATCATATTAAACTGTTCTCTGTATGTCTGTTTGTGTATCTAGGTGGCTGACTTCATCCACTCTCTCCCAGGCTGCGAGGAACAAGCCAAGCAGTTTAGAGACCAGGTAAGCTGAAGTTACTTGACTTAAGGTTTGCCTTTTATTTCCTCTCTTAGGCCTCAAGAAAAAAGCAGGTGAATCCACAATCCGTGCATTACAGATCAGATATGATTCTGGTTCGGATTAGAATCACTTTATTCTAATAATATGGTAACACTATGGATCAGATATTACGAAGCGAGCAAAACCTGCAGCATGTGCTAAAATGTAGTGAGCACAGCTGGCTCTAGTTTCACTACTGATTTACTACGACCTGCCATTTTAATGACATCATGCACAAGCCGGCTAATTTGCAGAGAAAATACAGATCCACCCTGAGCAGCTGTAGGAAGACTGTAGACAGACCAAGGAAGGAATTCTCAGTAAGGGCTGAAAGTTCTGACAGGTGGTGAAATGCTACAGAATGAGCAGTAAATAATAGTCGCTGTGAAGTAAATAAGTGCAGTAAAATCTGTAGATGATTAGAATTACAATGTAGAATTTATTTTCCAGAAATGCTTTCCAATCACTTCACATATATAACAAAATAAATAGGCTATTTTTAACTATATTTCATAAAATTGTTCATCTAATGTCTCTCATCTCAACTGGAAGTTCTGTTCAAGAGGTTGTAAGTACTTGTCTTCATTTTGCCATTATACAACAATACAACAACTTATAGAAATAATAAACTATTTTAAATGTATATTTTATTTACAAACTAATAAATCACTTCAATGTTTGAATTAATCCTGTATCTCCAAAATGGCAAATTTACAGGAGAAGTAAGAAAAAATCTTCTTATAAGAAGACATAAGTTAATTTAAGAAAAGTAATTTTGTATCATTTTCGTTGTTCAGTTCATCATAGATTCCACCATATAAATGTGAATTACAGAATAATGTAAAAACCTTCTATCTTGTGTGTGTCTGAATTGTTGAATGAGAAAAATGAAGAAACAAGGTTTTTGTTCCAACAGCGACATTATGCTTTAGTTTTCTGTTAGCAGTAGTTTTTGTCAGGTTTTCTGCAACAAAATTTCATTTCCACTTTTAAAAAATGAAGCACTTTGGAATGTGTTTATTATAACTTCTGGATTTCGGCATTCGGGCCATTGTTTATAATCTATAGCTTCTATAGCTCCATCCGTTATTCTGGATCTTATCTAAAGCTTCTTCTTTTTACACCTTTATAGCTTAATTATTTGAAAGCTGTGTAGTCACACCGGTATGTAATTTTATCTTCAGTCAAATCATTTTAAAAATATTGGTTTCAGACTTTGAAAGGTGATTCCAGACTTTGGAATGGCAGTGCACAAAATTCTCTCAGTCAAAGAGAAGAAAAGAAGAAGTGCTTGCTTAGTAACTGGATCAGAAGGAGAGTAATTCACCAGAGGAATACGGCTGCATGCTGTCAGTGTGGAGTTCAAAGTTGCGCTTCCATATCCTTAGTGTTAATTTTTTCCAGTAAATTCAGTTAGTGAATTACTCCAGGTTGTTAATTTACATAGTCCTCTATTTTTGGGCCTCATCAGTGTCACTCTTTAATATGCCTATTCATGAGGCCAGGCAAGCTAAAACCTCCAACTCTGTACTTATCTTGTGCAGAAAGGTTGTGGCAAAAGCAGGACCTGTGCAGATGGCTGTGTGATGGTCTGCTCTTTCAGGTAGTGGGGCACACTCTCTTCTGCAGTGTGCTTAACGTAATGAAGTGGAACAGACACAAGCTAGCCTTTTGCCACTGCACGCTCTGAGCATTAATCTCCTGGGGACAGCGTAGAGAATAGAGCCTTTTTCTCTTTCATAATAGAGCAGCCAGCATTTGTTTGAACTGGGGAAGGAAGGATTTTTTTTTTTAATCAAAAGCCATTAAAACAGCACTGTAGCCTCAGTTACTATATGTATGCAATTGTGCACATTGAAGAGACTGCATTCCCTTACACTGCGCACATTTTAACCTGCTCAAACTAAACTACATGTTGTAGGAATGCAGTTTTGAGTGTCCACGTAGGAAAGATGATTAACAAACATAGTAATCAATACTTAACATGTAGTTGCCAATGAAAATGCCCATATTTATACATTTGTTTGAAAGTTGGGAAGAGAATGTGCTGCTGGTGTAGGATAAATGAGACGTGACTTATTTTAAACATTTAACTTTTTAATCCACTTTCAGAATCACTTGTGGTGGTAGATGGTGGCAAACCATAGCTGTTCGCGCTAGGCCATTAGTTTAAGCCAGTTCAATATTTTATACATGCTATACATAATCAAAACATGGTCAAATGATCTCTTGTGTTTTGCTACTTTCTGCTAGCAGCCTGGGATTCTATTAGTAGTTGAGCGCTAAGCTAGCAGCATTGCACAGATTGCACAATATTTTTTTGCATTTCCAGGGCTAGTAAAGGACATCCCACGCTTTGTCTAAAACTTGCTGCAGAAATTTTGACACATATTTTACCTTGTATGTAGCATTTCTAGAGTGACTCCTTCAGTAAGGAGTCCTGATGCAGAGCTGCTGTGGTTTACCATGTGAAAAACCCACCAGTTATGCTGCCACTCATATCCACTGTCTGGGATTTCCAGAAGGCCTAGAGTGGGTTTTTTTTGCTTTTTGTCACATTTATTGGAAATCAGAACATGGTAGATAGATACCAGAGGGAAAAATGCAAACGGATTGTTTTCTTTAAGACACATTAAGAATTTGACTATTTTTTCTGACAAAAAAAAGTAAAATTGAAATGAGTAGTACATTTTTTTTGGCCAGAAAATCTCCATAGGCTAAGAAAGTCCTGAGAGGTTTTCTCTAATGGTAGGGCAGTCAGGTCTTTAAGTTGTAGTTAAGTGTATTTTATATCAAAATATCAATGATTTCTAATAAGGTTAAATACTGTGGCCCTTTATTCGCTTATGTTTTGTCATGGTGTTAATTTGTTATTTTCCATGTAAGCTATGTCTAAGTATCTTTAAACAGCTTTCCAAACCCAACAGAATTCACCTTTTGAGCCAGCTCTGGCTTCTTTATAGTTTGAATGATTTTGTTTGATTTCCATAATCTTTGTACAATAACTTCTTCTGCTTATCTTCTTGCTAGCAAATCGATGGCAAAGCGTTCCTCCTGCTGACGCAGCGCGACATCGTGAAAATCATGAGCGTTAAGCTTGGCCCTGCGCTCAAAATCTACAATTCCATTCTAATGTTCAAGCACGCTGAAGACAACCAGTCAGCAAGCAGCGATACCAATACATGAAGCTCACGAACTCTGACCTGCCCCCTTTTAGGAGTGTATGTGAACACAGATGTCTACTGTACTGATGCATTCCAGCAACCCCTCCATTTAACCTTCCAGTCACCTTGACTTCGAAAAATTTGCCCATAAGGACTCTCTTCAAAGAGGATCTTTTCAAACCTCTGCCTTTCAGGTTCAAGTGTCTGTCCTCCCTTCGACACAACTTTCAGATCTGCCTTCAGACATCTCCACATGCCGTAAAAGCAAAGGTCAGCTTCACCCATATGCCAGCAGCAGTTTTCTATTTAGTCATAGGCTGTACCCTCCTCCTTCTCCTCCTTGTGTAGTTTTCCCCTGCATAAAAAAACCCAATAATATGACAATCAACCACACAAAATAACAAACAGAATAGCCAGCTTTGACAACAGGGGTTTTCATGGTGAAGGTGCTATTTATATCAAGTACAACAAGCTAAACAGCAGGTTTCACTCTCTGGTACAGCATATGATTATGTCTAGCGTCTATAAACCTGGGAGAGGCCCTTTGTGCTAACTGCTCCTTATTTTAGTATCTATTTTGTATAGATCAGATATCTATCTATATATATATATATACATATACATACATATATATAAATATATAATTTTCTCTGTACCTGCTGATTCATCACCTTTATTTATTGTGCAAATCTCCGATACTTTGCACAGTTGAAGGAAAATTAATATATTGTATATTAAGAATTTCAAAATGCCAAAAGAATTTTTTTTTTTTTTTTTTTTTTTTTTTAGATTCAGAAATGTTTATTTTTGTGATGTATTGCACATTAGCCCTAAGACTTGGAGAGGTCAAACATCCGAAACCCTTGGATGGACATTCAGATGAATCTAAATTGCTATTTGAGTTGTAATTTAAAGTAGATAGAATACTTTATTGAGTGTCATTTCTGTGTTAAGTGCATTGTTTTTCTCGTAAAAGTAGGCTTGTTAAGCTTATCAGCAGTAATTTAGTAAAGATTAGTAAAGCTGGGTAGAGAGAGCTTCACGAGTCTTTCTTGTACTGCACAGTTCCCACTCTTTCGTAAGTCTGCTCAATCAGGGGGATTTTTTTTTGGTAACTATTTAAAGCTTCTTATAATGCACACCCATCGAAATGTCTATATATTTGCTATACGTTTTTGAACTATTCCAAATCGAAGCTCGGATGTGTTTGCTACAATAGCCAAATGTTAACGAAACTTCAGGCAGTGTAAATCTATACTTGTCTAAATCTAGCCTTGTCTTTTTCCTGCTTTCATGTTTCTTTGGTTTGCCTTGGGCCGTCTCAGTCCCAAAATGAAGAGCACCAGGTATTTTATTCCTTTACAATATTTTCTTAAGACTGCTGTGAAATGCATGGTGCAATGCTACAATAAGCTGGCTCCACTACCAGTCTCCGTTTCCAAATGTCATCTGATTTAACCTTGAAATGTAATGTAAATATTTGCTAATCCAGTTTCTACACTGAATTTACACTTTGTACAACAAAACACACTCACAAACTCACAGTCCAAATAATAAACAGTGCAAATTCCCTAATGATTCTTTCCACTTGTTCCACTTCTGTACTTGTAACATGTTTGTTTGTTTGTTTGTTTGTTTATATATATATATATATATATATACATACATACATACATACATACATACATACATACATACATACATACATACAAAAAAATAGAAACCGCTGTTCCAGATCAGAATGTCCTTCAGCTGCAACATGTTTAATTTTCACATATAGAAATGTGTGGTGTTATCATGCCAGGACTACAAAAAAAACTCTCTAGGCCTAGAGGAAAAAAGGTTGTGGATCTTTTAGCAAGGGGCTTAAACAGATCTGTAAAATATTTTTAGATAAATCATTCCACTGTAAGAGAAAAATCAAAAAGTGGTGAAGATTTCAAATGACTGCTGATTTGTCCAGGACTGGCAGTCCTAGCAAATTTATCTCAAAAGCAGACAGTTTGATGCAGAAAGAAGTCTCCAAGAACCCCAACATTTCGTCACTGGATATTGATGTGAAAATATGCCAAAAAAGATGTGTAAGGGGAAAAACTGTCCTTTTGCTACATTTCTTCGTTTTGCTGATGCTTTTATCCAAAGTAACTTTCAAGATGGGGAACAGTGTAATGGGACGGTACCTTGCTCAAGGGTACCTCAATAGTGCCCGGCCTGGGACTTGAACCTGCGACATTCAGTTCCCAAGCAGAATGTCCTAACCACTATGCCTCCACTGCTGCATATAGAGCACTGTATCTAGTCTTTTTCTGTTGTGTAGTAATAACGGAGACTTGGAGCACTCAGGGGAGAGGAAGCAGAGGTTTTTGCTGCATACAGTATGAGATTGCCATTTTGTCTCTAGTTCAGCGACTATTTCAGTGTAACTGGTTTTGTGGATGAGGCACCCAGCAGTGCTGGTTGCTCCCTAACCGCTGAGCAGTCAGCGGTCTCCAAGAGAACAGCTGAACATTTCTCGCCCCCACCCCCACCCTCCTCACACACACAGACAGACAGAGGAACACAATGGAATGAAGTATTCTGTTTTGTAATGAAGGCTCTGTCTTGAAGTTAAGATTGCTGCAACTTTTATAAATGTAGTCCTCCACAAAAACTGCTCTGCCAGTCTCTAGGACGGTATTGGCCTTAGTTGCAGCCTGCGCCATAGTTTCCAAAATGTTGCATTAGTTGAAACTCCACCTGCTTAGGAGGTGCAATTCAAACCATAGTCCTCAATGATGCACCTTGATCACATTCTTGCGAGGGGGTGGGAGAGGGTTCAGCGTGCACTTTCTAATACAGTAAAAAGAACATGTTTTCCTAAAATGTAAGATGATAAAACCAAATATTTAGTTGTAAATCATGTCAATTGGTCACGTTCTCATAACAATCTTACAAAATATCAAGCTTTTTTTTTTAAAGGACATGAAGAAAAAATACTCTGTATTTAGTCCACTGCTGTCAGGCAAGGTTAATGTTTTTGGGTGAATGTACTAATCATATAATTACAGGAAATGTGTATTTAAGACCTATCCTGGGGTAACTGCCTTTACTGGTTGATTTTCATTTCATAGCCGTTTTTAAAAATATATATGATTCTCTTAGGGAGCTCATTAAAGGTATAAATGTGAATAGGCAAGCAAAAGGCCAAACCACCAGTTTTCAGACACTTAAAACATGGCTTAAAGCTGTGCAAATAGATGGTCTCCCAAAGGCCTGAGCCTGCTCTGTAAATGGAAGAGGTCAGAAGATGATTAGAGATGATTTGTGAGACTGGATTTGATTGATAGATACATACTGTATATAAATGCTGAATTCCTTCTGGTGAACAATAAAGAAAAACTTGTTTCATGCACTGGATTTATCCTGAGGTAAGTCTGTCTAGGCTGTTCGTACCCCACTGAATCCAATGGAAATGTGGCATAAAGTTGTGCACAATTTCCTTTTGAGTGTACAGTTTGAATAAACCACAGCGATGGTTAATAGCATCAAACATTTCTTCCTGCTAGCGAAACAAAAACAATTTCCTCTTGTATCTTTTGCTTTTGATTCATTGCTTTTTTGCTTTTCAGGTAAAGATGAATGTGAACATGGTCACTGTAATGCTGCTTATTGTTTGTAGGAAGATGCTCCTCTGTAAGATTAGATTCTGCACTGACTGAAACTAAAATGCACTGCGTTTGCCATTTTTTCATTCCCGCTTTTTAATTGGAGCATTCCTCTGGGTCTCATTTTAAACCCCTCATCTAACGCTCTTGTAGTGATGGCCAGAGATAACACACACACACACACACACACACACACACACACACACACACACACACACACACACATCTCAGCCTCTACAATACATATGGTACATTATCACGAGGTGAGAAATGCAGTTTAAATATATTCAGTGGTAAAAGCTCAATATCGCACTAGCTTTGCGCTTAGAGAAGGCTTGTAATGGGCTTTATCTTGTCTTCAGCCATGTTAGTATAATCTGCAAATGCAGCATTTCCCTGAGACTGCCACAGTAAAGACTAGTTTTCTCCAGCTGGTTTCAAATACAGCAACACACCAAACATCATGACTTCAGCTCAGCTGGCATTAAAATAACACAAACTACTGAACTGGGCCAGATTGTCCCATAGGGTCTTGACGTCCCTTTAATGCATTACTGCCACTTAATAGCAGGTTTGGTGATGCTGTCCTTTCCTAAAATGCTGTGGGAATACTCTGGTCACTGGACATACAGGCGTGTTGCGACTGCATGTGGGAGTCGGGAGCCGCGCAGATGGGCATTTAGCTGTGCTAAGATCCTTTCGCTGTAGTGAGAGATGGGACACACTCGTCTGACA
Source organism: Arnoldichthys spilopterus (assembly GCA_037974385.1). NCBI lineage: Eukaryota > Metazoa > Chordata > Actinopteri > Characiformes > Lepidarchidae > Arnoldichthys > Arnoldichthys spilopterus. Next base: position 21,672,598 of record JBBPDA010000009.1, read on the forward strand.
CGGCTCTGCAGAGACTGAGCTGGTGCTGGTGGGATTCGTTAAATGCTCTCCACCGGTGCTGACTGTTGGGGAGGAGACGGAGCAGGAAGGATGAGAGGGATAACAGTGTTCCGGCATCAACACTATATTGTGTCTACAGGCAAGATGGGGTGCAGCAGCAGAACTGCACATCAAAGGCCATGGAGGTTTGCCTTAATAAGGCTTTCCAAGGCTTGCAGTACTCCACAGTTAGTGCAGGCTAGCTCAGAGTCTTTGCCTTTTTAAGCCACTTCACCCAATTCTTAGCTCCTCAAAAATTCAAACAGTATAGAATGTTATGACTGTTGAATGAATGTTATGCTATGACTGGACTGTGTACACGTGTGTACATGTCTAGGTTTATGTGTTATACAGAATATTATATGAGGGCTGGGGATGTCTCAGTTGCTGCTGTTGTAGCATTCAGTATTGATCTTTCGACACCAAGCTCTAATCCAGTTGGAATACTAAATCAGATGTGAGATTTCTACACTGCCCTCCTCTAGCAATGAAGAGGTTTGTTGAGCCATACTCGAGGCCCCTGCACCAACATAAATATGTATTATAGTAGAACACCAGCTATGAAATTCCGTGCAATGTCTATTCCATAAAAGGGAATTTCGCTGATGCGCTGGTGCAGAATATGCACAATAAACCAGCAGATATGCACTTTGGCACTTCCACAGTAGAAACCGCTCATTGTCACTGCTTGAATACATTAGGCACTGACTCAACACCCTGCATTGAATGAATGGGACAGACTGAAAACAGTCCTGGCATCCTGTCAGGAGCGTACCAGCGATGGCATGATGAAAGATGTGGACAAGTCCTTTTCAAATGTTACGTGATGTGGGTGTATTGAGTCTTGAACACTATCGAACTGTCCGCTCATGACCTGGCTTTTCTGGCACCAAATGTGTCCTCCTATCAGGACACAATGTAGTACAGATTACTCATGAACGGTTAACAGCAGGGTACATCATTTAATATGCAGTAAAAGAAGCCCCCCTGAGTGCTTGGCAGGGGCAGCTGAGTAGTGGCATGAGGAGTGCAGGCCACCCGTACAGGCAAACCACACTGCAGATGTGTCCACCTGGAATTTTAGCATTAACGACAGGCTGCACCAGGTCTGGTTCTAGGTTCCCCAATAAAGGGGGTAGTTATGGGTTTAGGGTGGGACATTTTTCTTTACTAATGCATTGTTTTATTTTTATTTTTAAAAATGTATTGGGCCATCAGCTTATTCTTGACAGAAATGTGAGGTATCAGTGATGTCAGTGTGTCAGATAGGGAACTGAATGGTTTATGGTTCGAATCCACTTCGTGCTGCACCTACATGAGGGTGTATGAATGTGGCTTGTCTGCCAGTGTTTGCTGTAGACAGATCCTCTTCTACAGCCAGTCGTTCAGTAGGAAAAATGTGCAAATGTTAGTGTTATTACAGTCTATCTCCGACTACTGGCTTATTATTGGATTATTGGCTTAACCTGGAAAGTGGGTTTGCACATCATTTGAGAAATTAGGCAAAGCAGCTAAGAACCTGTGAACGCCAGGCTGCTTGAAGAAGAACCAAAACCTGAAGTGCCAGAATAACAGTCATGTGAGTGGGCACAGCTAAAATGAGCGGGCAATGCCCACCCAAGCACATCTATATGTCCAACCATGGGCTGCAGAAGAGGGAATGAAGATCATGGACTTGTCTGTACAGCGCCACACTACTTCTTTTATGAGTTTCTCACTGAAGACACATGCACGAACACAAACCAGGGAGCTGTGTGTGAAGAAGGCCTAGCTAAAGAAAGCCCCCTCCCCCGCTCACAGCGCGGTTTCTCCTACAGTGTGCAGAGTTTTGACAATGTTCTCCTGCTTTAGGGTCCGCGCAACAGAGGAACCAATTTCAAAACGCCCCTCTAACGAACTCAGACAAGCGGGAAGCGTTATCTAGCTGTACGGGCTATATGTTCACTTAATAATGGACGACAACAGTGTCTCCATGACTTTTTTCATCGTTTCAGCTTTGGTTCCCTTTTCTCGTTCAGCGCAGGCTCCACCCACTGGCCCCTGAGTGGTGCGGGTTCGACGCGCGCGTTTGGCCATTGGCCGGGCGGAACGCTTGGGGAGGCCGTCCTGCAGCAGTTTCAGCCACGTTCCGCGGTATCATAGCAACAACACCGAGCGAAGGAGAGGAAACACCAGCGATATACGTTCTCTCTCTCATCCCGCTCTCTTTCTGTGTGTCTCTCTCTCCCTCTCTCTCTTTCTGTGTGTCTCTCTTTCCCTCTCTCTTTCTGTGTCTCTCTCTCTCCCTCTCTCTTTCTGTGTCTCTCTCTCTCCCTCTCTCTTTCTGTGTCCCTCTCTCTCCCTCTCTCTTTCTGTGTCCCGCTCTTTTTCTGTGTCTCTTTCTCTCCCCGCTCTCTTTCTGTGTCCCTCTCTCTCCCTCTCTCTTTCTGTGTCCCCCTCTCTCCCTCTCTCTTTCGGTGTCCCTCTCTCTCCCTCTCTCTTTCTGTGTCTCTCTCTCTCCCTCTCTCTTTCTGTATCACTCTCTCTCCCTCTCTCTTTCTGTGTCCCTCTCTCTCCCTCTCTCTTTCTGTGTCTCTCTCTCTCTTTCTGTGTCCCGCTCTGTTTCTGTGTCCCTCTCTCTCCCTCTCTAGCTCACGCACATGTTTGTATTGCTGTCGTTGTGGGGTTGTGTCAGTAAGGGACAGAGTGACTGTAGCTAAACGCTGGTGTGGAGGTTTCCGCTGATATGTGAATGCGCTCGCTCACGGTGAGGAGGTGTGATGTGGTGGTCACTGTAGACAAACTGACCAACTCACATTTCTCTACAGTGAGCTGTGAACGAGATCAGGGGTCATGATATCTGCCACGCAAACGCAGCGAGATTATTTACTGTCCAACACAAGCTGCACGTGTTTATAGAACTGATCACAGTAAAAACAGTGATGAAAAAACTAAAGTTTATTGGAAACATACTACACCCTCCATATGCATGTATCCCTTCGCCATGACTGGATCTATTATTATTATTATTATTATTATTATTATTATCAAATGCTTTTAAATATGTTACTGTTTAATGTATTAACTTTCTGTGATGTAGCTTTTAGAGGCTGGTTCCTCTCACCATTCTAAGGTCATCATTCTTGGTTGGTAGGTTTAGATTTAAGAGCATTTAACAATACAAACACACATACATATATACATTTATAAATTTAAACATCATATATAAAACATTAAGATTGGATTTGTGTTTCTTTCTAAAGTTTTGCACGTCCCTGCAACGTCAGGCGCTTTATAGCGGGGATATCTGGTCCCCACGAAGAGTTAAATACGTGAACACACCGTGCGCGCGCGCACACGCCCTCTCGCACAGAGCGCGCGCCTTCCAGTCGCCTCAGCTGTCCATCCAGAAGTCTGCGTGCGGCTGCAGCGGCGAGGCGAGGTCCGCTGCTTTGTCTTTGCAGATCGGGCTTCTCTCTCTTCAGGCTTTACTCGCTTTTTCTCCGTCTGTCTGCTTGTCCCCCCTGTACCCCCGCGGCGGCAGGAATGGGTCCGGCGAGGATGAAGCCCCCCTGCTTTCCCTCGGCGGGGGTCTACACGGAGCCGCAGCGCCTCCTCGGAGGAGAGAAACTTTTTGCGGTGGCCGCGTGAAAACCGGGAGACCGATGGACGTTTCTGCGGCGGTGAGTGACCACACTCCGCGCTTTGCGGTGCGGTGTGTTTTCCGCGTAGCGCGAGTGTAGTGAATGAGCGTGTGCGCGCGCGCGCGGGTGCGCGCTCTCCTTACATGTTCCCTCCTCTCGCTGTGCGTCTGCGTCTTCTCGCTCTCCGAGGCTCGGCGGAGGCCGGCGCAGGTCACGACGCAGGTGCCGCGCGCGACAACGCGCATTTCAGCAACATCTCAAGCCCCGTCACTTCTTTTTTCCCCCTCTCCACGGAGTTGGACACTTAAAGCGCCGTTTCTGCCTAGGGGTCTCTCTCTCTCTCTCTCTCTCTCTCTCTGACCGCCTCCGCCGCTCCGGGCGGACACATGCGCACGTCTGTGGCGCGGTCGCGCGTTCAGAGCGCAGCGGCGAGTCTTCCGTCGAGCTCGCGCTGTGTGTGAGGCGACGCTGCCGTCACACACCGCACATTTCCCCCCAAAACACTCGGGTGAACTGCCTCCGCTGTGGGTGGATGGGGGTGCGAACCACAGGCGTGTGTTTGGTGCATAAAAAGCAGCGGCTCTTTCTAACGCGTGTGCTATCAGCGTGCGCCCAATGTAGCACACACCGGACCCGCCGCACACACCGCGCTCCACCAGCTCTGCCAGTGGAGAGACGCAGCAAAACGTTCATTTCTTTTTTCTGACCACACTGGTTTGATTGGCTATGTATTTCCGTTTTTCCCCACTGACCCTGCTCCTGTGGTCCACATCAGCAGCACGGTGGTCCGTCTCGTTGGGCACCACCAGCACATGCGCTATTGCACACTGGTGGTGTTGGGCTAGTGGAAGCCACAGCCAGGCTACAGTCCAGCGCAGGTCACATCCCCCTCGCTCTCCCTGCTCTGCACTATGCTATGGGATCTGTAGTAGCAGAGCCCTGCATGTGCGGTGCGTTGTTTGCAGGATGAGGCACGAGCCAGTACACAGCTGCTTTAGGAATGTGTGGGGATTCGGCGCTGGTGCCACTACAACAGGAGAGGTAACGCAGCAAAACCCCTCTTCCATCCACACAGCACAGGCAGTGACACCAGGCTTCACACTGAGACGCATAAACCGGCGCCTGCTCCTGATTTCTGTCTTTCTGTGTAATTGTATTTTGTGGATATTGCACAAATTTGTGGATGCGATTACTGGGTCACAAGGATGCTGCACTGACAGAGGGAGCGCGTCGAAACGTATGTCGTTCCCACATGAATAGATTATATTCACAGCATCCACGGCATCTCGTCCTTCACTCTAAAGGCTTTTGGCAAAAACTGTGTTGTCAAATATTGTAGGCGCAGGGAAATGTGCACATTTGAATCAAGTCATGTAAACGCACTACTTCTTACATTGTGTGTGTGTGTGTGTGTGTGTGTGTGTGTGTGTGTGTGTGTGTGTGTGTGTGTACTGAGTTACTGTACAGTAGACAGTACTGTCTCAGTTTCAGTGGGTTTGAGGGACGACTACATTAACCTATTTGCTTGAAGAAGAACACTTTATTGCAGATGTTACAGCCTGCTGTGTCTCGGGGAGATCCTGGGTTCTGGTAGCTTTCTTCCCAAATGTGTGTTGCGTGTTATGGGTTTTATACAGACAAATACACGGGTGGGTACAAGCAAAGACAAAGGAGGTGCTAGGCTGTTTGCCCAGCCATTGACTGTAGAATCCTGTCTTCAAGTATTGCATTTGCATTCACACAAACCTTGATTAGCCTGACAGTTCCTAGAAAACCAAGGACTAGAGTTTCACCTGAAGTTTTACCCAAAGTTCCACTGTTGAAATCTAACAGTATCCAGCATGTAGGGAACACTGAGTTTGAATTGATGCCGCAGTAGCAGTGGCATCTATGCTTTTAGGGAGGATTCGGACACACAGCTGCACAGAACAGTCCATAACACGCATTGTTGTTCTGGGATTTGCCACTAGGACACTTCAGGCAAGCATGCCTAAGGCGTTATACAGGTTAGAGGGGTTCAAATGACCATGCCAACGGCAAGAAAATACATATAGAGAGAATGTTCTTGGCAACAAGGGATTACCCAGTTTGGGGATGTTGGGAAGTATGAAATTAGGAGTATAAAACTGCTGTTTTTATGGTCCACTTAAGAAGTGTTATAGACTATTTTCCTAAATCTCTGGGAAATGTGCACTATATACATCCAGAAGTATCAAGACACTCCTTCTAATTAATGTAGCTACATTAATCTTCATCCATTGCTGAAGCATTCAGATGAGCACATACACACACCTTGTGCAAACCCTGTTGAAAAAATGCTCTTTACAAACCGTTTCTTGTTTATCTGACAATAGTACAAAAGTACAAATAAATGACTTTTGATTGATAAATGTTTGTGTTTTGTCAATAGAAAAACACAGAATTTGCATGAGCACTCAAAGTTGGGACAGGGTTGAAGTAAGAATACAAAACCAAGAATGGTTGTGGCTGACTTCATGAGATAATCAGTTCAAAAAGATTGCAAGGGATAGAAGTCTTTTACCATCTACAGTACATAATATTGTGAATCTGGG
>JBBPDA010000009.1:21678932-21692904 GCA_037974385.1 Arnoldichthys spilopterus
TGAGATAATCAGTTCAAAAAGATTGCAAGGGATAGAAGTCTTTTACCATCTACAGTACATAATATTGTGAATCTGGGATTGTGGGGAAATCTCAGTCCATGTAGGGCATGGTTAAAAAACCACTGCTGTATATGTATGATCTCTGAGCCCTCAGAAGGAGCTGCAGTGGAATTAATAGGGCTGTTATTTTGGCAAAACAGTGCCTGGACTCATTCTGCGTACATCTTGACTTCGTAGATACAGAGTATATGTGGTTTACTGGCCTGTCAGCAGTCCAGATTCATCTCCTGTTAAAAATGTATGAGGCATCATGAAGAGGAGGATTACAGAACAGTGACCACAGACTGTTCAACAGCTGAAGTTGTATGAAGAAAGAATGCAACGTTTTGTATCCTCAGTCCCCCAAAATAATTACAAATGAAAGGAAAGGTCATGTAACACAAACATCTTAACATGCCCCCTTTGAGTGTGTTGCAGGCATCAAATTCTAAATTTGTACAAATTTACAGAATACATTTTAGTTAGTCAGTGAAGATATTGGAAATATTTGTTCTAAAAAAAGGTTCAAGACAATCAGCAATTCACATATTCTTGTTTTTAGTGCATTTTACAAAATCTCCAACCTTTTCTGGGAATGGGGTTTGTATAATCTCCAGATGGGGCACTTTGGAACAACCACATGGCCAAAGGATGAATTTTTGTTCCTGGCTTCTAAGTGTTATATTATAAGGCCTATGCAAAAACCCTCTGTTCATCACAAACTTTGATTTTATGACCACAGCCCAAAAAATATTTGTAATCGTAGTGGCAAAACAGGCTATTTTTTTTTAACAGTTCCAGAAAGTTCCAGAAATTTCTAGGCAGTTCTAAAAAATCCAGAATATTCTGGATGGCTACTTAGCATTTAAAGTGAACAGTAGCCATGTTCTATTTATTTTAGGTATAGGGGTTTGGGAAAACACACTTTGTACTAGAACCAAAACTAAATTAGAAGTCTGTTACGTAGTGTAATGTATTAAGTGAGCACTGGCATTAGCCGTGCCAATATTAAATGGCATTGGGTGTAGATTGGTTGACAGATAAGTATCAATAATCATTACCAAATACTAATTATAAACAAGTAACACTAAGAACATTTAATAAAATATTTATTATTAAAGTTAATACCAGTTTGCAGTTTCCCCTTAACACACCCACTGTGGCTCCAGGTTTCTGAACCACTGTTGGCATCACACAAACCCTGTTTTAAGACTGTGTACCTTACCACGAATGCTCTTGTGGCCAAATGAAATCAGATCTTTACAGCAATGTCCCACCATCTAGTGAAAATCGTCTCAGGAGAGTAGAGGCTGTTAGTGCAGGGAAGGGGATCAGACTCTATTTATACCCTTGTTTCATAGAAAATGTTTTCTATAGACTTTTGGACATATAGCGTAGCATCTGATTTTTTATTTTTAGCTGCTTTTCTTGCTTTGTAATTTTGCAATCACAGTGTATTGTATTCGTTGCTTCAGTTAGCTACTGTCTGCATGGACTTATACATGGAAGGAAAGAAATATAGCCTTGAACGCATGTCTGACCATGGTGGTTAACTGAAACATCCAACTGGCAAACTAAAGTATATTTTCATTGGTTCAAAGTTTGTTTTTTTCATTGGTTCTTTGAGCAGTACTGATGGATTGCTTTGTGCTGGAAGAATTATAGCACACTTTTATCCCTCGCAATTTATTGCCTGCATGCTTCACGAGTCACCAAAGACAAATATGAAAGGAATCTTTTCCCTGCCATGCCTCTGGTGATGGATGTGTCAAATATCAGTTCTAGGCGTTTATATTCTTGAAAGAACAGAAAACTTTTCTCCTCAAAGTATTAGAGGTTTTATATTCACAGATCAGCCAGCACATTGACACCACTGACAGGTGAATATTTTACTATCTAGTTATTTCATTACAATGGCAACTGTTAGGGGTTTAAGATATATTAGGCAGCAAGTGAACAGTCAGTTTTTGAAATTAATGTGCTGGAAACAGGAAAAAATGGATGAGCGTAAGGATCTGAGCCACTTTGACAAGGGCCTTCTTGTGATGGCTAGGCAAGGCAAGGCAAGTTTATTTATATAGCACATACACAGAGGTCATTCAATGTGCTTTACATTGATAGGCAATAAAATTAAAGTCTTTAAAAGGCAAATAAGCCTGAAAAGTACATGAATGTAAAAATGTATGATAAAAGTAAAATATAAGAACAAATAAAAATAAATAAGCATGAAAATAAAGAAAGTGTATGATAAAAGTAAAATATAAAATTAATAAAAGATAAAGAGATAAAATAGAATTCTAATTAAAGAATTTGGCAAATAAGGCAGTTTTTAGTTTCTTTTTGAAGCTGGCCACAGCTGGAGCAGATCTGATCTCCATGGGCAGCTGGTTCCAGCAGTGGGCTTCATAATGACTAAACGCCTTTTCACCCTGTTTGCTTGCAACCTAAGAGATCTTCTAAGCTGGTATTTATCAAACATTTCCAATAAATATTTGGGGCCCAAACCATTGAGTGACTTATAGACAATGAGTAAGACTTTGAACTCAATTTTGGAGCTGATTGGAAGCCAGTGTAAGGTCTTGAGGACTGGAGTAATCTTCTTTATTGGTTTTAGTAATAATTCTTGCAGCGGCATTTTGGATAAGCTAGAACTTTTTTATGGCCTTTTTAGGAAGGCCGATAAGAAGGGCATTGCAATAATCAACCCTGCAGGAGATAAAGGCATGAACAAGTTTCTCCAGTTCCTGCTTTGACACAAAGACAGAGCATCTCCAAAACAGCAGGTCTTGTGGTGTTCCAGATGTGCAGTAGTTAGTACCTGCCAAAAGTGATCCAAGGAAGGACAACTGCTGAATCAGGAATAGATTTATGGGCACCCAAGTGCATGTGCATGTGGGGAGTGAAGGCTAGCCCATGGGTTAAAATCCCACAGAAGAGCTACTGTGGTTTAAAAAGTGAACACTGACTCTGACAGAAAGGGGTCACAACACACAGTGCACCACAGTCAGAGCTGTTTCAGCAGCATGAGGGGGATGTGGTGATGGCCAATCGGTGTAGGCTATAAAGACTGGGGAATGAACAGTATGTTTTTAAACAGTATTTACATACCACAGCAAACCCTATAAAGTAAAGGAAAACAAATGTTTCATTATATGAGCCTTTTAAATATTAATGTTCTTACAGCAATCAAAAAATGGGAACTTTTGGATACTTAGACTGGATTTACAATAATTCCAAATGACAATATATCATTTTCTGCAGTGTGAAGATCGCTCATGACATGTCTTAAAGAGTATTTCTATCATTAAACCACAGATGAAAACTGCTGAGCGAGTCACTACTGAACATTAGCTTGCTGCTTCAGTCTCCTCATGGGTGCTGAGTGTGTGGATTTAGTCTTTAGAACTAGTAAGGTTAGCGTAATTGTTAGTTTAATGACCATGTTCTTCACTTGGGCACATTTCACTGCTCATTAAACTCCATATAAGCTCGTCACTCGACCATTTGGAGTTGCCATGTCATTACAGGTTAAGTGAATTGCTTAGTGGAGTGTTTTCCATTTTATTTCTGACAATCAAGAAGATTGTTAGTGAGGTGAAAAAGTGTTTTTTATAGTGGCGGTGATGTGATGCTTATCTACAGGCAATTTACTAACCCTTAAGCCTGGCAAGAAAAGTTCTTGTCAGCAGTATAGCTGTACATAAAGGGTTCTTTAAGCAATGCCATAGGAGAACCTTCTTGGTTCCCTGAAGAACCATTTTTGTGAATGAGATGCGTGAGTTTGATTAACCTTTAACATAATGTAAAGGTTCTTTATTTATTTAAAAAAAATTTCCCAAAACCCTTATTTTTATGTTATTTAATGCTAGGGAAGGTTCTTCACACTCACACCACATTTACAAGCTATTGTTCTTCTGTGGTTTTATGCAAAGAGCCCGTTATGGCTCCCTTATTTCTAAGGGTACAGGTGCAGAGTTAAATGTACACAGTGGAATACTGGCCTATATATTTTTCACGATGACCCATCATTTCTGTTTTGCTAAAGTAATGAGAGTCACCACAGATGTAATGGGCTGACATCAAATATTATTTGTTTTACACACAATGGATTTGGTGAGCGATCTCAGATCTCAGCCTCTCTCATGTTTGCTTCCATTACCTTTTATGTGCCACTCGGGAATGCTTTCAATGAGCCGTGCTCGATTTTGTGGACTGTGATTGCTTTAGCCATTTCAGGCCATAATGTCACTGGCAGCATAATGGTATTGGCAGCTCCTTTTCCCAGCACTGTTACGGTCTATTTTATTTTTCTCATCTTGTCCATTTGGGATGCCAGCTCATTAGATTGCCCTTGCTGATTTCTTGTGTACTCGTCCTTATCTTCAGATATACATTCAGACTGTGTACGGGTCATCCGCTGACCTATAACTCTCTGCCAGTGACTGCATCTGTTAAATGTCAATCTATGTCACCCCCCCCTAACGCCTTTCATGATCGCACACCTCATTTCCTTCTTTACACAGGTTCTCTGCTGTTTGCTTTGATGCAAGAAGAATCCAGACAAACCTTTGAACCTCAGCTTTCAGTATTATCATTCACTCGTCCGCAGCGTCAGATATATTCGCTGACAGTAGAGTGATGTGTTTTGTGATACAAGAGGACAAGGTGCAAATGATATGTTCCTTTCAGTGGCACTGTTATGAAAAGCAGGATGTATGATTCGCTGTAAAAAAATGTGTGAGCATGATGATTTCAGAAGAAAAACTGGGTCAGCAGGAGCATACAAACTGTTAGATGTTCAGTGAATGTTGCCATAATCTATTAAAGAGTTTAAATGGTTTGTAAGCCCTTTACCGATTGAGATCAACTTGATATAATGTAAAACCTAAACAAAACTGTTCTGTAAAAACTATGACAACTTATAACTGATATAATCCATTGTCAGGTGCATAGCAGAGAAAAGATTCCTCTCATATTCTTCATTGCTTGATAGTGAAGCATGGGAGCAATAAATTGTGAGGGATAAAACTGTGCCATAATTCTTCCTGCACAAAGCAATCCATCAGTACTGCTCAAGAGATCAACCTCAGGTGGTTATGGGAATCTTTTGTTGCCAAGAAGCTTCTCTCTTTGACACTTTCTTTCTCTCTCTCTCTCTCTCTCTCTCTCTGTCTTTCTCTCAGTCCATCTTTTGCTATACTACTCACTATCCAAACTGCAGCTGTGATAAAAATGCAGTACTATAAAAGAGACATTGTGGCCTGTGGGTTTCTCAACAGTTAGATGACCATATTTGGATCTGACAAAAAGCAAAAGTATGTTGCTTGTTGGCCCGCAGTAGACCATTATGAACAACTCATCTGAAGGAGCGTTTCTTTCCAAGTTTCCCAACAATGCGGGGGAAAAGGTTTAATGCACACTGTGCAGTGGCAGTAGATTCATCACCACAAATTAAGAAAAATGGCCACTGTATTCCCAGAAGGAAGCAAATCCAGTGGCGTCTATGCGGGTTGGCCTGCTGGTTCAGGATTAATGGACCTTGGTTGTAGAAACCACAGTATGTGTTTTCCTTCCAGAACTCCCAATTCAAAAGCAATATAAAGATTTAATTGTTGCAATAAATTACCAACCTTCAGCTGCTCAGACATATGACAAGTGGAGAAACAGCAGCATTTACAGAGTTTATTCTGTGTAACCAAAAGGAACTACAGTCATATGAAATTCCGGATACTGTTGAGATGGTAGAAACTGTTCTTCTTAAGGTATGTGTTTTGCCATAACCAGCATGTCACCTATAAGATTATGCAATGTTCCAACAGTACAAAACATGGTAAGATTATAGGTGAACAGCTGGTTGAAGTCTGGTTAAAAGCACAATAGTCCGTCACCTCCCTCTGCAATAGAAATGGCTTATCTTAAGTCCAGTTTGTGGTCGAAGGAGCAAAAATTAGAGAATGGAAAAAACAGCTCTTGGTGTTAGCTGTTAGCCGTTAGCATTGCATGCACATGAGCCCACTTGCTGTGCTTCTGTTTCCTATCAAACTGCCTGCAGTGCCGCCTCTCTCAGTCTCTCAAGACATGGCCCCCACAACACAACAACAAGCAGAGGTTCTCCGCAAAAGCTCAACTACTACTGACAGCGTGAATGGCTTTAGTATTTGCCCAATTTTAGCAGTGTATGCTGGTCGTAGATTTGAAATAGAGGGTCTTGTATGCATGTATGAAACAAGCAACTTGAATTTATTAGAAGATTTATTAGAAAAAAACATGTAAAACAGGTTTTCTATCATAGAGAAGAGCCATAAAAGCAGTTATATTCACTGATATGACTGTCAGTTCTCACATTGTCACATTGTGAAAATCATATAAAACTGACTGACCAGGCTAAGACACTAGAAGTTAGATTTACATACATTTGACATATTTGTATTATTTTAACCCTAATGATGATTGTGGTGAAATGTACCAGTTGGAGTTTCACCAGGAGTTTATGAGCTTGATTTCTGGTCTTGCTGCAATGGACAAAAGTCTGTCAATAAATGCAATGTTTACACCAGTAAACTCATGGAGCAGCTAGTGTATACTATAATGGAAGTTGTGTGTAAAAATAGCTCTTCTTATGTCATTCATATATTTTGTATGCGCTCATTTGCTTTGTAACCTATAGTATGTTCCTTGAAATTCAGACTTTGCTGGTTCTGTCATAGCATGGCATGGATTCCTTCATCTCGGTCTGCAAGTGTAAATCTGAAGACACTGTATCTCACATTCATATGTAGGGCACATTATGCATTATACATAATACATTCTCGCTCCACCAATGTCTGAATCACGGCAAACTTATGAAAAGTCCAATCTCATATGTAAGCAGAGACTCAAGTGAAAGCACTGTTGTTCTGGTTCTGATTACTCCAATAGTTTAGAAAATCAGAGAGGGACCCAGTGATGAAATTGCTCCTGTGAGCCAGTGTGTGATCCAACCTGTCTGTTATCATTAGCTGAAGCTCTGTTAGCCATCTGTTTGTTGGCCAGATGCTGTTTAAGAAAAGCTCATTTATATTCCTCTGTGTGTTGGAGAGGAGCATTTAAGCGCATATCCATTTGTTTGGAATTAGGTCTCCACTCTTCGAAGTTTTCAAAAACATAACAGAAGGACGCTGATCAATTTGTCGAGATTAGTTGATCAAGCATTTTGGTCTCTCTTTAATCCTGTTCGGCATATGAATATGTCTTCACACCATCATCGCAGCTTTATTAAATGTGAAAAGCTGCACTGCATGTAGACTGCTCACTAATGTATAGTCAGCACTGCAACAGCACAGAAAGTACTGCAGTAACAGTACCAGTAGAGAAAGTCTTGTGTGCATATTTTTCTCAGGACACATTGGTTAGTCTACAGGATGTGGTTGATTTATTTAAATTAAATTTTTTTGAATTATTTAAGTAAATGTGTTTATTTTATTTTATTACACCATCAGTTATATAAAGTTAAATAAAGAATTGTCAATGACATTAATGTTGCTAATAATTTAATGAATTGTTAATTGAATAAAAGCCTATTAGCATTATTAAAAATATTATGGCAACTGGTGAAGTAAAGGTGACTATTTGTCACTGTGAACACACTCAAGCACCACAACGAAATGTGACCTCTGCATTTAACCCATCACACATAGAGTGGCAGGCAGCTATGCCGGGGTGCAGTACAGCAGGACAGTACCTTGCTCAAGGGCACCTTAGTGGTGCCCAAGCCAGGACTTGAACCTGGAACCTTCAGGTCCCAAGGGTAATGTCCTAACCACTAGTCCACCTGCTAGGTGGTTTCTAGCTTTAGCAAAATTAGCATGTATGGTTGAACTGCTCCTTCAGAGAGATAATAGCCGTGGTCTTTCTGGACAGCAAACTCCGTTCAACTCTTTTTTTCCCTGGAAACCCTGCAACTTACAGAACATAATTTACATTCCAAAACAATAATAAGATTTCCCTTGCATGTTAAACTGGGAACCAATCCTAAGGGAAGCTGTGGCACTGTTTTGATTATTCCTGAGTTTAAAAACGTGTCAGGCACATTAATTTACTGTGCACTCTCCAGACCCTTGTTCTGCCTTTGCATATTAAGTATGCTCATTAATCGTTAGTTAATCAAGTCCACACCAATAACTGAACATCTTGCACCGTGGGTTATGTATTCATTACAAAATTCCTTTACCGTTAATTTGACTATTACCAACATTTACCTTTACATTAACATATAAAGCATTTGGCAGACGCTCTTACAAAGTCTACAAAGAAAATCTGTCACACCAATAAACCTAGACCTAGATTAAGAGCTGCTAGTCAACCAAGAGTCTGTCCGAACTGATGCTAATCCTTAACCTAGAAAAGACTGTCTGTTTTATGTATGTATAGGTCGTAGTAAGTTTGTTAGTTATGTTGGGGTGTCTAGTTATAAGTGCTCTGTGAATTAAGTCTTCAGTACAACACCCACTCTCCGCTTAGTCCAGCAAAGATCCATGTCTTACATCCTCACCTGTTGACAACAAATATTCCTAGAGAGAAAATTCAAAGCTTTTTTCCTTCTCCCATATTCTCCTTAGAGATGTCAGTATCCTGTTCCTTCAGACTTCAAATGGAGGCTCAGATTTTGTCAGCTTTGTTCTTGTCCTATATGTGAGCATATCTGAAACGCATTTTCTTCTAGACATGTCATCACTGCTGCAAGCGAAGCCTGCCTGAACCTCGAAGATATTCTGTTCTTTGTGTTTTTTTTCACTTCAGTATCTGAAATGATGCCTTGATATTGTTAAACACTAAAGCCCTGCATTCCACAGAGTCCACAGATAAACTGGCAGATGAAGAATTCCATCTTCCAAAGCAAGACATACCTGCATAAATAGCCAACAATTCATTCATCTTCAACTAAAGAGTATAAGGCCACTCGCGCTTCAGTACCTTGTGCTTTTGTATTGCAAAAGAGTGTAGTCACATCTGTCTGGAGGCAGCGTGTGTATGTCCACCTGCTCTCCCACACATATCTGATCATCTGGAGCGTTTTCCAGGCCTGCTTTAGGGGCTGTGTCACTAGACTTATGGATTTTCAGTGGCATTGGCTCCTTGGTTTTGCTTCTTGCTTCTTTACATCAAATTAAAAAGTTCCCAGAAAAAGAATATTTCTTCAGTTCTCACTTTGCCTGTTCTGATAGTTCTGATCTGCGTTTATACACTGTATTTACAGCATATTTTTCATAATATTGTTGTCCAAAAAAAAACTAAAAAAATAAAAAGACTCGTAGCCAAACTCTTCAGTGGTAACTTATATTTACCATACAGTGCAATATTCTGTTCAGTTCAATATTCTTCTGTGCAATACTCTTCTGTTTTTTCTTACACTAGTGTCTATTTATATTTCTTGTAAAGTTTACTTTTTTATCCTATTGTTTTGTACAGTTTTTTTAATTACCTATTGCTTTACCACTGCTCTACCTTTTGTACTGCCATAGCAATGCAAATTTCCCAATTGTGCACTAATAAAGGGTTATCTTATCTTACCTTATCTTATTTTAAGTCATTATTCATGGCATTATGTCATGAAGCATAGTTGTTAGTTTATTTATCATTATACTGAGTGATCTAATGATGTAGAAAAAAAACTATTTCTTTGGACAAAGACAGCATATGGACTGTATGGTTCCCAACCCCTGGAACTGTCCTTCCCTGCCTTTTGTAATGTTTTCCTGCTAATACACACCCACTTCAACCCAAGAAAGGCATGTTCATTAGTTGATTAGTGGATCAGGAGAGTTGGGAGAATATTTCATGTTGTAGTGCTACTGAAACAAACCAGAATATTACTGTGCAGTATGTGACGTTTGGTGCGTGTTTACATGTAGGCCATTTCATTTTTCACTGATCATTTTATTGCTACAGACTCTCTCATCAATATATGACCCCAAAAACTGACTACTCCAGCTTTTGTGATTAAAGTACAGAAAGTTCTCTTATCTGCTTCCCTTTGTTCTGCTTACTGTCTTTTGTTTTCAGAAGCATTTAGGAACTTCTTCAGGATGATTTACTCATTGTTCTTGTAATATTTAAATTTTTTTAATGCTTTCTTCCTCCAAAACCTGTTTTTATTCATTAGTTTATTGTTAAGGACTATTTGAAAAACACATTTTTAAATCAACTTTGACCATATATGTATGTTGTACATTGTGTGTTTTGTGATACATATTATTTTTGTGAAGTTGCTGAAAACAATGCAGGGGGTTTTCCAGGACCAGGATTGGTTAATGTTTTATAATGTAAATGACATACATAGTACATCATACTCTTTATTTCAGTAAAGCAAGGCAAATTGCTTTTAACACGAAAAATACCTTTTAAATGCACAAAAATATGACTATCCTCCAAAATTGTAAATTTACAGGACAAGACATTTATATACATTTATATCTGAGCTTATTCATCTTTCATCTATGTGTTTCTTTTTTACCATCCATGTGTATGTAAAGGGTTTGTATAGCCAGGCTATGTTAAATTAGATCTTGTGAATTATTGCTATATACTGTAGAAGTTTCAATTTGCTTGCATTAGGGATTCAGCTTAATGCCACTATCAGTCTAATTGCTGCTCTCTCTTTCTATCAAATTCAGGCCGATTAATTGATCACCAGCTCTGGCCTCATTATGATTGCCACCGGAGGTCTTCTGCGGATCTCAGCCAGACGCCAAGACTCCCTCCGTGCCAAAAACCGAGCGGAGAATAAACGCAAGAGGAAAGCCAAGAAGAAGAGAAAGAATGAGGTGGTGGTGGTGAAGGGCAAACTGAAGCTTTGCTCCATTTCTGGCTTGGTTGCTGCAATTGGTATTCTTGTGCTGCTTGTTGGGATTGCCTTGGCTGTGTTGGGTTACTGGCCAAAAGAGAGCCCACTGTATCCAGGGCTACTGACAGCTAAGGGCTTGCAAAAACCAGCAACATCTGATGTTAGCAGAGGACTTGAGTCAATGAACTGGACCACAAATGGCAAGCTTGCTTATCATCTGGATAAAGACCTTATCAGCTCCAATTATTCCAATGATACAGCTGAGGAGTCACCAAAATTAGGTGCCTTTGCTGAGTTTTTGAAGAGACACCTGTATTCAGACAAACTTAAAGTGTTTGGACCTTTGATCATGGGCATTGGGATCTTCCTGTTCATTTGTGCGAATGCAGTACTTCATGAAAACAGGGACAAAAAGACAAAAATCATCAACCTTAGAGACATTTACTCAACCGTCATTGATATTCACAGCTTGAGAACCAAGGACAATGCTTCACTCAATGGATTTGTGAACTATGCACAATCAAAGGAAATGGAAGGAAAAACAGGCTCAAAATTAAGTGCTGCTTTGCTAGCAAAGGGCTCCTGGCCGTCTTCAGGCTCTTTTAAACAGGAACAGGGCAGCCTGTCTCCATCCAGACGGTTGTCAAGTGACCAGCTGCAAGACTTAACTGTGGACAGACATTCCTTCTCAGAGACAGTGTACAGCATATACAGAGAGAAAGAAATAACCCCCAACTCAGCAACAGAGCCCAAGCAATGGGCAACAAGAACCATCATGTCCTCAGTCAATGCTTTCACATTACCAATGGTCAAGCTCAATCACCGGGCAGGAGAAAACAGAAGGGGTTCTGACAAAACTGGGGAGGTAAGAACTGAATGTTTGGATGCGGATGCTATTCGCCATCACCTGGAGTCTCTTGCGGCGTCTGGGAGCATTACCAAAGCCAAAGGAGGAACTGTCCAAACCATCCTTTCCCAGGACTCTGTGGAGGTTTACAAGAGCAGTGGCAGCCTACAGGGAATGCCACACATTTCTCTTCAGGGCTCACAGGTGCAACTGCTCCCTGCTTCACCTGGCCCCAAAGTCACAGGGTCCCACCTTTCCCTCAGCGCACTCTCAGACTACTCCAGGTCCATCGACTTGGGAATCTGCCCCTCCACCCCCTCGGACTGGCACATCGAGAGATCCAGACGACTCAGCTGTCCTCGATTAGAGGGTCTGAGCAGTGGGGGATATACCAAACTTGAGGGACTTGGAGGAGAGTCCTTTGAGTCCACAGATGTGGTAACATTTAGTCGGGGGAGCTCTGCTTATGCTTTGTCCAAAGGACCAGTTTCAGAAACTCCGCTAGTCCAGGAGGGTGCCTCCAATGAACCGAGCAGTGGCATGATTAGACAATACTCGAAGAAAGAAAAACTCATCATGATTTCCCAGTCAGACAATACTTTGGAGGACTTGGAAATGGAGAGCATAGAAATGTAAGTGAAGCAGTGGATTGGATCAGTGCACTTGTATCATTAGTTTAGGTAGGCACATGATGTACACAAGTCATTACAGCAATGGATATATTTCCTTTTTTCTTTAGAGTGAAATGAAAATGTATTCACTGACTTATTGGAATGAACTCTTGTAAGCAACCACAATATTGTTCAATTGTTCAACAATGTTCATAAAGTATGAAATAATTTTTAATGCCTTTCCAGATCAAGTTTAAAGTAACAAAACTTGCATCAGTGGGAAGAACATGTTAAAACATACTGACTTGGCAGGTCCAAAGACTCTGAAAGCACTCTTCTAATTGCTGGGGCAAAACAAAAACTAGGGAAGGCCAAAAAGGCTCAGCTTTGAAGTATGATAGCACAGGTGTATCTCTACTAAGTTCAAAGTTTTATATTTACAGTAGAAATACAGTATATATGTGGTTGTTCCACCTGTGTGTTTGTCTAGTTAATTAATGGAGAGTTGCTGTCTCAGCGGCATGTATTTTATACTGTAGTGTCCTTGCACTTTTTTAATTAACCAGATTAATTTTTTTTATGGTTCGACTTGATACATAGCAATATCTGATTTGAATTATCGATTGCCTGTGGGAGAAGCATTATGTTTGCATTTTGACCTGAAAAAAATGTCATGTTTTTATTACAATTGTAGGTTCCCTCTTTTTAAATGTCTTGCTTGTTTAGAAATTGTTGTAACGGCTTCTGTCTGAACAAATCCATCCTTTAGCACAATGGCCTGCTCCTTTCAGTACTGTCAGAATCCATGAGCATCTCTTCAGTCCACTCTGATTCCATTAAGTGTTTCTGGACACATAGTCCTGTGTGAGTGTGTTTTCTGTAACTGATTAAATGTAGGTAGTGCTGAATCATGCTAGCCTGAAGTACATGCTTACATCAGTTCCATGTATCAAAAAATTATCAAATGCAAAATCATGATGACTATCATATGGTGCAATCAATTCTGAAATATACAGTAAAATCCTAAACTGGTGTGTATGTAGTCTTTTCATTGTGATCATTCATACAGTTTATTGATTGAATGCTGGGAAATCAAAGTAGCGTTTGAAGGTTTGTAAAGCCTTTAGAATTTTCTATATTTTTTGGATATCTAACGCATCATCAGCTTTTTACACAAGTCCTAAAGAAACAAGGATCTATTAAAGTCTGATCTTTGTATTGCATATTTGTGGAACAGTATCATGGCATAAACAAAGCAGATTTGCGGGGACCTCAGTTGATGCTCATCAGGCTGGAGAACATTACAAAACCAATCTCCACCAATCCACAGCCAGACAGACAATGGATGACCTTTAAGACCAATGTTTGACCAACAAAGATCAGGAGCAAGACATTTAATAGTTTGTGAGATTACAAAGAAAAGGTACCGTGTCATGCAAGTTGGGTGCACCACCAGGAATGCAATCAGGCAGAAGGGGCAAAGTCAGCCCAAAACGTGATAAAACTCTCTCTGGTGCCTGTCTCTCCTGTAGGTCAGACCTGTAAAGAGAGGCCTTACCATATTCTTTGTCTTCAAAAAACATAGGAACTTAATTTTAGCCAAGTTAGCAATTTAGCCAAAGTAAGCTTAGATGTCTGATCGTCATACAACAA
>JBBPDA010000009.1:21707049-21723003 GCA_037974385.1 Arnoldichthys spilopterus
TGTGTGTGTGTGTGTGTGTGTGTGTGTGTGTGTGTGTGTGTGTGTGTGAGTGTGTGTGTGTGTGTGTGTGTGTGTGTAAAGTGGCTTTACTGTATTGTACAGTAATTGGTGCTAAGTTTGTATATTCTTTCTTTGTTTTGAGTCATTCAGATAGTTTCACGTGTATCATTTTGCTTTATATATGCACTTATATTGTGTAAATCCTTCATCATTCAGTTTTTGTCAGATCATTTTTACATTAGGCCTCCATTTGTTTCAGCACTGTGACCAATCATTTGGTCACAGTGTTGAAGTGACTGATTGACTTGCATGTTTTGACACATGTAAATGAAGTTTTGATTGTTTTAGTGTCTTTTAGACAGATGGACCATGTTATGAAAAAAAAATTAATTTTGTTTTAGAAACTGCAGTTGGAGTGATGAGAATGATATTACAGATGTGAGAACTGCATTTGCGTTTGAGAAAAACTGTAATTTTGGAAGAATGGACGATCAGGTGTCTACAAAGTTTTGAACATACACCATTAAGGCAAAAAATTATGACTATTCACAGATGGAGCAAATAATGTTGAGTGGCAAGTTTTGCGCCCAATGTTTATTGATTTACAACAAGTGTCACAGTGCCCATGCTAACCAGAACTTGAACCCTTTCTTTTACATTGTAGGCAGTGGTGGCCTAGTGGTTAGGACATTGCCCTTGTGAACTGAAGGTCATAGGTTCAAGTCCTGGCCCAGGAACCACTACTATCCTGCTACACTGCTCCCCAGTCGCTGTAGTTAGCTGCCTGCTGCTCCATGTGTGCACGTGTGATGGATAAAATGCAGAGATCCCATTTCATTGTGGTGCTTGAGTTTGTTCACAATTAAAAATTTTCACTTCACATTATGTGGATGCTTAAGCGTGTGCACCATTTACCAGGATGCACTATGCTCTGGGCAATGTGGATGTCAATTTGACATGTGCCAGCTGCCAGAAATTACAGGAACACCCCTTTTTGCTAATGGTTCTTCCTGATGCCTGTGACCTCTTTCAGCACATTCTTCACTGCTGTTTGAGAAACATGATGAAATGTCGCTGGTTTTGCCCTGGGCTCTAAATTATCCAGATCTTATTAATGAGCATCTCTAAGATGTGCTGGAACAACAAGCCTGATCAAGGGTGGCTCTGCTAAAAAATTGCTACCAGATACCACAGGATCCCCTTAATGATCTTGTCTCAGCTGTTTTGGCAGCACAACAGCATATTAGGCCAGTGGTCATGCACTAGTGTATAGTGCAGGTTGTATACACTTTTAATACAGTACTGTTGTTACTGGTAGCCTAGCCTATAATCTGTCAGTGTTCATGAGTCAAGGATTAAAAATGTAAAAGTATTATTTCTATTATTTTGTTATATCTTATTTATATTATATTTATATATTTATATTTATTTATATTAAGTATTATATACTTATATGTTGTCTATGTTGATCCATCCATATCGATTAACAATATGGTATATCTCAGATTTTTAAGGTGGGGCCCAATCCACAGTACCTGCTCCTTTCAGTTTAAAAGATTTTTTTTTTTATTGACACATTTGGAGAAACAAGTGAAGGCAGCCACATTAATAACAATGCATTATGCATGGAGGGGGGCGGTTTTATCAGATGCGATCTCGGTGCTCTGTCAGAGCGGAACGGCACTGGGGAGACTGTAGGTACGTAACTCTCTCTGTGCATCATGGTGTGTGTTTCTCATTTTCTCAGAGGAAAGCTTTGCATTTTAATAGCCTTCATTCTTCACTTTGATCAAGTTAGACAATGCAGCAGCAGCCTGGCAGATGTATGAGACCACACTTTGGGCTTAGGTGTGTGAGAATCCAGATTACCTTGTGCTGAGGTGGAGATTGTCAATGAAATCACACCAGATTGTATCTAGTACGGTATCTAAAAATAACCCAGTGGATATGCTCTTATCTATCTGTTCCCTATAGTAATCCTATTGATCCTGCATGAGTCCTGCCCTGCTCCATTCAGACATTTTAGAGCCTGGCCAGCAGCCCAGAGCTGGGTCAAAGCATTCTTCTGTTGTACGCTTATCTCCAGAGGCCAGAAATATCAGATTGGACAGCCTATTAGCATTCTATCCATATATTACATCAGAAAAGAAGATTATTTGTTGTTTTGCTTCTGTTTACCACTCTTTTAGACACAGGAGGAAAGCGACACCCAAAGCCTGAAAGCTCTATTTTTGAACACAGTAATAACTTTTCATTCAAATACAGCTTTTAAATGGCTTTTAGATTAATGCTCTCAGCAGACTGTGCTGGATAGAGCTAGCAGGAGGATTCTGGATATGTTTTAATGAAGCAATCTAACTAAAGCAACAGCTGCACTTAGCGATAGTTCCCCTCTAAAGTCTCCAAATCAAACCCACAAGCTATATGAACAAGAGTTAGAGTTTGACGATTATATCAGCTTACCCACATTCCTAAGGCTTGTGACCCCAGTTGTCCCAGGCCCCTTAGCATATGATTTTATACTCTGTCTCAAAATACAGCTGCTTTCTGCTTCTTAGCCATACACTATCTGGAAGGACACAGACTTTCTGGAAAAAACAGTGTCTATGTCCTTCTCAAAACATCATAAAACCAGACAGTGACCAGGTTACAGTGGACGTCATTTAGTTCAATCACTATCAAGCGGACATAAATGCATGAGAAGCTGCCAGAGGCTTCCAGAAACTTCTGACGTATTCCAACTAGACAAATGGCATGCCACAGGCTGGTTTTAGCTGATTCTGTGGTGGACAGATATATTAGGCCCTGGCCTACTCTCCAGGACACAACAATCTCTTTTAGCTGTTCCTCTGCGCTGCTAAACTTTATGCCTTCATCTCATCAAGGCTTCCCCTTCTTGGAGAACGTCCCTTCCAGTTTTACTAACACGTGGTCCTCTTGATTTTGACATTTACACCTGTATTTGTTGTAACTTTACTCTCGCTAATAAAACAATGTCTTGCAAAAAATATAGTTGCATTTAACCCATAACACATGCACACATGGAGCAGCCGGCACCTCTCAAAAGTATCCAGGGAGCAGTGTAGCAGGATGGTACCTTGCTCAAGGGCACATCTGTGGTACCTGGGCCAGGATAAAGACAAGGTCCTAACCACTAGGCCACCATTTCCCACTTACCTTTACAATAACAGTTTACCACCCATCTTACCATTCTGTCCATTTGTTTCTCTGCTTCGTTTGTTAACCCCCTTTATCTCATTCATCAATGGTCAAGAACTCCCCAGGATCACCAGTGAGTAGATATTTTTGGTGTGAGTGGATAACGCACAGCAGTGCTGCTGTTGATGATAGTTCTTCTGATGCTGCACTGTTTGGGCTAGTCATCCATAGTTCTTTCTGGCCATTACACACTGTTGGCTGGAAATGTTTGCTTGGTGGACAGTTCTCAGTCCAGGAGTGACACTGGGGTGTGTAAAAACTCCAGCAGCTATGTTGTATAAGCCACTCTGTGCAACACACAGATTTGCACTTTACATCACCAATGTCAAGTGAGAGAAACAGTGGATGTATGGTCAAACCACTGAATTTTTTTATTATTAACAACAATCAGCCATAACATTAAAACCACCCGGTCCCCCTAGGCTCCCATTTATGCTGCCATAAAAGCTGTGACTGCCACTGACAAATGTCAATGTAGTAAAATAACTACAAAGTCAATGCTATTCACCTCACCTGTCAATGGTTTAATGAAGATTTTCTTCATATTCATAAATTTCCCTGTCGCATTATTGGATATAAGCCAGTTTTGAGACTGAGATTACTTCATATTAATATAGCATGGAAATTTCTTGTATGTGTAAAACCCAATTCCATCAATCCAAATCATGAATAAAGTTAATGATGAATGAATTTTATCATGATTTTTGCCCTTGTTATTAAGTGAACTTAATTCAGAAAGTTGTATTTTTGGTTGTGTTTGCATGCTGCTTCTGTCATGGCCATGGCCAGAGCTGACATGACTTTTTTTTGTGTGTGAGAAAAACTGTAACACTTTGGAAGAATTCCCAGCAGTTGCTTGAGTATCATGAGTTTTGCTGTAACTTTTTAAACCATAACTGGGCTCTGTACTGAGGGGCCAAAAGCCCAAAAAGCAGAGTGTGCATTCTACTGAGCGCTCCTCTGGGTAAAATGCACGGAATAGCCCCACTGGCTCTGCTCTGATCCACTCAGATAAGACTCCATCGTTGTCAGCCCTCAGTCTTTAGCTTTGGAGAGCAGAGAGAGGGAGAGTGTGTCTTAATTCCAGGTGACAGATTTGCCCTGAATTATTTATAAAAGAGCGGCCCTAGTACAAGGGCTTCAAAAGACAGCAATACAGGCCTGGGGTTCATTTGCCTGCAGCAACATCCTTCATACAATAGAGCTCCAGCCCACTTGAAAGTTCTGCTTCACTCAGCAAGATAACTTGATCTCCCAGATGTCTTCATTTTCACATGTCCAGCAGACTCCTGTGGACTATAGTTTTCAAGGCTTGTGTTATGGCAATGTTATGTATGCAATTCAGCATAAAAACCTATGCAGTGCTTATGTGAAAACTACTGTACTATAGCCTGCCACAGTAGCAGACAAAGGGCCCTACTTTGCACCAGCATTGAGCATTGTTAGTTTCCTTCAGGTGAATTCCTCGTTTTCACACCATCTATGCATGTTTTCAAAATTACACATTATTCTGTGTTTGTTTCCTACCTGTGGATTGCTGTTTTATGAAATCACATTGTGCATTTGACCAATTAAATCCATGTCTAAAGTCAGTGACATATTATTAAGCCATATTTAAGTTGGTGTGTTATGGACAAAGCTATGTGCTAGAGCGGTGTCAGGTGAGCGTGGATTGGACACCGTCCATTTTTCTGCTCATTGGAGCGAATCAGATAATCTACATGGGCTTTCATGACTTGTGTTCTGTCTGATGTGCATTCGGTAAAGAAAACCATCACCTGCAGCTTTTTCTTGGTGTCGTTTTCTGCTGAAATCCTGATGAGTTGAAAAAATGTCTTTGATGTGTTTACATGCCATTAATTTAACACATAAGGACCAGATATATCCCATGATTGTGCAGTCTGAGGGTGAACCCGGTAGCGGCAGCAATGTTTTCACCGTATCAGGATGATTCTGAACTCAAGGAGGACAAGGTTCAGGTCTAATAAAGACCTGATCTATATTTTGCTAATCCAATGAAGGTCTTTTCAAACCTTGCAGGTTAAAAACACTCTGGACTGCCTGATTACTGCCCCCACAGGTAAACACACAGAATTACTGTCTGGGCTGCAGGTTCACGTTAAACAGAGGGGAACGAACGTGAATGTAAAGTCATGCTGAAGTTAAACAAACGCCCAACATTTATTTCTAGACGTCTCAATTAACCACCAAAGCACAACACTTATTTCGCTCAAACGACCAGTAACCAGTTAACCAGTAAACGCGCCATTGTGATTTTTAAGTTTTTTTTTTAACATTGCTGTTATTGTCTGCATTGTAAAGTGATTTTCAATAGAAAAACGGCTATTTTTTGGATTTCGGATTATTTTCGGATTTATCGATCATTGACAGACAAACTGTAGCTTATTCTGTCTATTCTGCTTGGTTTTGTCTCTCTGTGTTTAAAGGTTGTGTTGATAAACACGCTTTAATATAAACGCTCAGAATGTGGTATCGTATGATTTCGCGGCGGGAGACACTATAATCTAAATTCACGAAAATCATGAAGGATATAATTATGTGTTTTATGACCAAAGTGACTACATCAATGAATTGTATTCGTCAGAAAGACAATGGCCCACAGCTTTTAAAGGGGATGTGACGCGCCATTCTGATTGGATTATTGCATGTTACACCCAAAACACACGTATGAATAATTCCAAAAATAAGGACAGACTTTTAGTACTTAGTCTGTTTTCCCACTGTCAAAATAACAACACTGATTCGGATACATCCATAGATTTTAGTCGCGCCTTTAGGCGTTGGATCATCAAAACTGAGCCCAGTCTATCAGTCAGTGGTCACCAGCCCAGTGCTGACGAGGAAGTGCATTCAACCCAAATCTAATGCACTCGAGTGACTCCCACGGGCGATAGTTAGAAACTGAGTGGTCCACTGTCGTTGGAGGGGGCAGCGATGGTGACAGTTAACACGGTTTTTACATAAAGACCTACTGCTGATTACGCAGTGCCTACATCTAGTCAATCAGCGGCGCGCTCTCCGTTCGTGTCCGAACCATAATGTTTTTGCAATTAGGGTTGATTGACATTAACCTTCGCCAATAGAGGCCTACTATGGACTGACGTATTACCAGCGGTCCCAATGAGTGGGCGTGGTTTCAGGGAGGGAGGCGTTCCGCTGTGCTTCTACAGACACACTGTTGTGTGGTCGGAGCGCGCGTGTGGACATACAGGCTTTCAGCGCTTTCCGCCGCTGCTGGATTTTACTGTTTTAGTGTTTTGGACAACCACCTCTAGCAGCTGCCCTTTTCTGAGGTGTAAAACTGCATTTCCCGAGGGCACGGTAAGAATGTGTTAATATAACTGGCTGAACCGCTGGTGTGTGTGTGCGCGTTTCCACTGGGGGAGTAACATCTGTTTGGAGCAGCCTGGACTAGCCCTTTCATTCACACCACTTTACTTTAGTTTCTTTTTCCTTCTGATTTATTTATGTAGTTTTGTTTGATCTCGATCTTTATTTCTTCTTATCGTTCGTGGCGTAATTGAGTTGTTTTGTGTCCGCCTCGTAAGCCACACTGGCTGCTGTAGCTGTAACGGTTTGTTATGGCGCTCTTCCGACCAGAGGGCTTTACCGTCCTCCCCTCGGACAGATTAACACTCTTACAGTCTGTATAATCCCCAGGTTTTAACAGCAGGAAGGTCCGGGCTGGTCTGTCAGCTGTGGTGGGCTGTGAAATATGGGCACTACACACGGGAGAGACAGATAGAGAGAGAGAGAGATACATACATACATATGGA
Organism: Arnoldichthys spilopterus; assembly: GCA_037974385.1. Taxonomy (NCBI): domain Eukaryota; kingdom Metazoa; phylum Chordata; class Actinopteri; order Characiformes; family Lepidarchidae; genus Arnoldichthys; species Arnoldichthys spilopterus. The sequence goes on from JBBPDA010000009.1 coordinate 21,714,066, forward strand.
GAGAGAGAAAGAGATACATATGGAGAGAGGGAGAAGAAAGACAGAGAGGGATATATATATATATATATATAGATACATGGAGAGAGAGAGAGAGACATATGGAGAGAGGGAGGAGAGATAGATACATATGGAGAGAGGGAAAAGAAAGAGAGAGATACATATGGATAGAGTGAGGAGAGAAAGATACATATGGAGAAAGGGAGAGAAGAGAGAGATACATATGGAGAGAGGGAGAGAAGAGAGAGATACATATGGAGAGAGAGATGGAGAGAGGGAGAACACAGAGAGATATGGAGAGAGGGAGAACACAGAGAGAGATGGAGAGAGGGAGAACACAGAGAGAGAAGGAGATATATATGTATACATGGGAAGAGATAGAGGAGGGAGGGAGAGAGAGATACATATGAAAAGAGGGAGGGAGAGAGTAGCTTTGCATGTGTGACTGGTATTTCAGTGTTTGGAGCTGCATGCTGAAATAACATCCACTAAAATAGTCTAAAATCTCACAGAAACATGGCTTAAAACTCTTGAAATGTAGAAAAGAGTGAAGGCTTTAGGCTGTTAGTGTAAGGACTGCTGTTGGGAGTGTCTGTTTTTCATCATCTCTGAAGATTATATGGCTTAGAGTAGTTCAGCAGCTCGAGGCGCACGCACAGTGCAGTGCTGCTGTCGTCCAGGTGTGTGATACTCAGGCTCTTCTGTAGTGAGAAGGTAGCAGTTCTCATCACTGCCATCCAGTCCTTTAGGGATGTACACAACAGGTTTCATCACAGTTTGAGGCATCAGTATAGATCAGTCCATAACGTGTGGATGCAACATTGCATCTAGAAATAATAGCTCAGGTCTTACTCCTGTAAATAAACAGGAACACAATTCTAAATGCATTTTTTATATATTTCGGCTACATTGTGCAGGTGCATCAGGTCAAGCCCATTAACTCTTAAACAGCCTGGATGTTCTCACCACATAAGAGGCTGACACACACTATGTCATGTGCATTGGCTGTATAGGAGGGTCTAAGGCCTAAATAAGAGCTGATCGGAGAATGAAAGGCATTTTGTTACACGAAAAAAGTTGAATATCCTCTTGTTTTTCATTCCAAATCATGCTGGACACCATCATCGGGATGGACGGGCCTGGACCATACTGGATGGATGACAATTGTAAGTACCTGTATAAATATCTCAGTCTGCTGTGGGTCAAATCTGAACTATGTCATATCTTGTGTGTTGATGTATACTGACATAAAATGTGAGTATCAGGGTGTACAGAGTATCCAAATAGTCTTTATGTTAGAATGTATTTATCTTGCATGTGTGTGAATATCACACCATTCTGGTGGTTTAGATGTAGTGTTCTGTTGTGGAATCAGGATAGCATTAGCATTTTGGCAAATTCATAGTGATTAGCTACAGCTTGGCAGGAAATCTAGAACTTAGTGTCATGTAATGGCATGCTACAGTTTCTCATAAGATTGTGTGGAATTTTTTGCCAACTTCTTGTAATGCATTTGAAACTTGGCATCAGTTGAAATGCATTTGTGGGCGGGGCATGGATAAGTGAACTGCCACCTAGAACCCAGCAATAATAGTAGAACAAGATACTTCAAGCACAGCTACCATTGCTGTCATGGTTCAAACGATGTACACTTTGTGGAGGCCCACATGCATAAACAGCTGGATCGTAATGGTGGGGTTATCTTTGGGACAGTGTGTCCTGCTTTAGGCTTTAACCTATTTGCCTGGTGTTTAATCTGCTGAACCCCACTGTGCTGGATTAAGTGCAGCAAATGCTACTGCCTTACAAATGCAGAAAGATTAAAAATACACACACACACATACACACACATATCTTCTGTCAGACATTGTGCCTGGTCCTATCTAAGTCTGTGTTGCCTTTGTTTTATTTTGCCTTACCTCAGTGTGGGCCTGATGGTATGAAAATACTTCCTTTCTCTGTTCGGAGATGGGTCGGGGGTTGGGGGGGTTGTTGGTTGAAAGGTTCACTGAAAACTAGAGCCACCCCCCCTGCATTTTTCCATTGAGGACATTCTGCTCAGCCCTGGAAACATGAGCTATGCAAAAAGCCAAATAATCGGTATTGATCCACCATTGTAAATCAGGCTTCCCTCGTTTACCAGCAAGCCATAAAGAGCCCTAAGCTTCATTACGGGAATGACTCATCATACCTGAATGTTTTTCTCTTAGTTTATTGCATAAATTTCAATAATAATGTGAATTTCACAGTTCTGTGGAGGCAGGAATGCCTGCTCAGCTGCTACGACGAGGATAAATATTCAGTCATTCAAACTTGCAGACCTTTGGGGAGAAAATCCTGCCTTATAACTGAACAGTGCATGTCATGGGACTGATTTAGCACAGGTCTCCTAGGGGATACGATGTTCATGGAGATTGGGGGATGAAGGATCCTGTTTAGGCAGATAAAACTTTTCTGAATAGTCACTTCATATACAAAATGCAATGATGACATGAATGGGGTGAATCGATTTGGCAAACAGTGTCTGTTAGTAACTAGCCTAGTAAATTTAGCATACTCACTGCATTTAGTACAGCATCACCTAATACATACATTACGATATGTACAACTACATAAATATTAGATATGAATTTTTACTTGAGCCAGGACAGTCTTGTCTAAACTTGTTTTGGGTAAGGCTTAAGAAATCTGCATTTAATGTGCAGTCCAACTGCACATCCTCTCATAATGATTAAAATTGTTGCACCAAGCTCACAGGTACACCACAATACACAATATCCCATACACAATACCCCAGTTGTGTTGATAATCAATGCTGATAGACCAGAGATAACTGACTGTAGAACATTACTCCTGGTCTGGGAACAGTGTACTCAAGAGACTGAGGGTCATGTGCTAAACTATAGGCTGCTGTTTGAAAAAGCGGTGTTTTCTTACACATCATGAACGTTACTCATTCGACAGTCATATCTTTGTTCATTGCTTGGGCCATAATTTGAACTGCGTGGGGCAGCATGTGGCATGAAACACTGTATAGTAACTATATGTAGATTAGATGGCCTCCAGCTAGTCACAGTTTCCTGTGATAAATGCAGTGAAGCCCACTCAGGGGAACATTGACTATTCTTGATGGCGCTCGTCATTGACTGCTTAGTGGCCATTCAGCAGAGATTCAAAGTGCCTTTGTTCTTTTAAAGCACACTCTAATGGCATCCTGTGTATTCCACTGCTCTCTTTTCAGTGGTTTGATATTACCAGTGATTAAATGAGCATTGTTTCCAACCTGCATGACTTTCTGATGATATGCATGACATGCTTGCTTAATGGCATCAATTACCAAATGAACACATCCCTGTGTGAATGACTGTGGAGGTTCACTGAGATTCCTTTGCTGTGCCTTTGATTGGAGACTGTAGATGAGGTTCTGGATGGAGGGAGGGTGACGTTACAATATAATACTGTTATCACGATGAAGTACATTGCAGTAAGCTTTTTAAGAGTATTGTGGGTATCAGCAGTACTTCCCCAACAAAGACTAACTATGTGTTTAATTAAGAAGAAACTTCCGAAAAGGCTCCCAAGAAGGGTTGCAATAGTGTACGATTTTCACTGTATGAAAACATTGTCTCACATTGTCATGTTTTCACAGTATTTCTCAATTAGTATTATTATTGTTATGGTGACTCATAAAGCAATAAAAGTTTTATGCTGCTATATATTTTTACACTTTTTATTATGGGTTTTATTATATCACTAGATCACTTTTACACACGCATTAATGTAAAACGTGCTTTTACTGCTGATGCTGGTTAAGGTGGAGCTCTTTGGAACTATTGTTTCCGGCTGCAACCAATGATTTTCGTTATGGATTCATCTATACAACTGCTCAAAATCAGTCGATTGTTTGGTAAAAACTCTGAAAGTAGTGAGAAATGCCATCACAAGTGCTAATAAACTATTATCAAGGTGGTTGCCATTGTACTGTAAGTGCATGACAGGACTTCCAATCTGATCCTGTCTGTACCTTCAACTCATTTTTGTTTTTTAGGGGTGGTGGTGGGGTTTCAGCTTGGGTTTCCCAATCGTTATTATCTTTCTTTTTGCTGCTGTGGCGAAGATTTCCTTTCAAAGATCCAGAGTGCAAAAAATTCATCTATTAAATGTTGGTCTGAAGAATGTGAAAATCTGTCCAATGCCAAGGTTTTGTCCCATTTACCCAAATTGTGTCTGATCAAGGTAGGCCAGGAGTCCAGGAAGGCATTTTTAGCCCTGGTTACTATATAAAGTACTGCACAGTGTGGGAGATAATACAGAAATATAACAACTTATGTAAATATTACAAAAGACAGTAAATAGAGAGCAGAACACCTTACTAGTAAAGCACATGTTTGCCAGATGCTGGATGCTATAAATGTCACACTGCCAGACTGGAGTGTAGTATCAGTTTCACTCTTGCGTACGTGTAACTATGTAATAGTAAATCCCTAAATACCAAAACAGCCTCTATAGACACACATACCACTCCAAGAGTATCTACAATATATTACCATAACAATATTTAAAACTCATTTAAAAAAGACATTATTATATATTATTATTGAAATGGTTTTTCCCATTTTTCACTAAGTATGGCTCAAGAGTCAGATTCCTAAACACTGAATAATAATCTTAGTCATTAAAACTTAATCACTTACATCAGTAGACTTCAGATCCCAGCCCCAGTTAAACAAAACAAAAAGCAAATTCTAGATGGTCACAGCACTATAATATTTCTTCCTTAATCATTGAACATGATCAACTCAGCAGTTGAGATTTGATGAAGTATAGGAAACAATACCTTGTGCAGTGCAGCAGACCTCTGAGAGCCTGAGAATCCTGAGCTAGACAGTAGCTCTAGAACTGTCAACAGGAGCACTAAAGCAATAAAAGTAATTTCACAAGGCCATGCCTTTGTATTAGCAGGGCGACTGCGCGTGTAGATTGACAGCTGACTAGTGCAAGATGGCTTAGTTGAGCCTCGTCTTTCAAACACTCAGAAGCGACCGCAAGCTTGAAAATAATGAACCATTGGAGCAGTCATATTCCCTTATGCCTCTTCAAGTGATGAGGTACAAGCCATCCCTGTGGAGAGCGTTTTCCAATCAAAGTGCTGCATTCTGAATGCAGCAGATGTTACTGGTGGCTGTTGTATAGGAATGATTTGAAATGTCTTTGAACGTATTTCTTTTGAATTATTTTACGTCTAATACGGTGTTGTTTTACATTTTATACAGCAGGGCTGCACAATATATTGTCTGTGCATCGTTATTGCAGTGTTGGTCTGCAGTACTGATATCTCTGAAGGCTGCAATATGCAAATGAGCCTCTAACCAATCGTGGAACATCTTAGAAATTCCATGTAAAGGAACAGGACTATACTGGATTTGTGACCTCACAAAAGCTTTGATCTAAAATTGACCTTTTTTGATGACATGGACTGCATATTAACAGAATGTTTCAGTTAAACTACTTTAAAATTGTTAAGACCAAACGAATCTCTTCAAATCGCATGTTAATACCATTTTATTTGATTCATCAGGCTTCTACATTGCAGAACGTTGACATATTTGCCTGTTCTATTAACAGTGGAAGATGATAGCTTTCCTTGCACAAGTGAAGTGTCATGACATTTTCTGAATGCTCTGTTTGGCTAGAGAGAAGCTGTTCTTCGGGTTGTACCAGTCTTGGTTACGTCTTTCCCATCGTGTTGCTGCTTAAAACTGTGGTGTGTATGGCTATAGTATTACAGAGTGGTCAGCCGTTCATGTGCTTAATACTTGCTGGGCTGTATCTTGTGACGTGTCCATATTTGGGAGAACCTCCAGCTGTGTCATTGATCAGGTGCAGACGAAGGGGATTCCCTTGTATGTGAGGGCGCAAACAGTGTGACAACCACTTGTAGCTGTAGCAGTATTGCTACAGTCAAGATTTGTGCTGGATTATGGTATTGTTGGCAAAATGCAACCAGTTAACTGTCTTGGATAATGGTTGTGATATGTAACTGATTGTGAAAGAGTTTAACTAATGATATATTTTAGCAAAATATTTTCATATTTATCATTACACAGTGTTACACAGTTTTTTGTTCCTGGCTTTGTCACTGTCAATGTCTATAGACCACAGCCCACAAAAGATGCATATTTATAGTGGTAAAACAGGTGAATTTGTGTCTTTTCTGGACATTACAAAGTTATAGAAAGTTCTGGACAGTTCTCACAATTCCAGAATATTCTGGAAGTATACATAGCGTTTAAAGTGAATGGAGAATGTTCTTGAAAACAGATACTTTTCTAAATGTCGTTGTCCTGAACACAGAATCAAAGTTTTTGTGGAACATTAGCCATTTTCTGCTTATTTTAGGCATAAGGGATTGGGAAAACACACTTTGTACCCAGAAACACAAATATAATAGAACTCTGTTATGTAGTGCTATTTATCAATAGTAATTGTGCTGATAGTGAACCCATTTCTATCCAAAGTGGTATTTTGTATTGTGTTTTAGATAAATGTCTACATGAAATTTCCATTAAAGATGCCCATGAAAGACTGAATTTACTATAAAAATCAAGTGTTTAAATGTCACCTTTTAGTCATCACTTTTCAGAAATCAGTTTTGTGCTTAGGCAATCTCAGAACAACATCTGGAAGAAAGAACATTTTACATGTCTTAAGTGGAAAATAATGGAAGAGCACCATTTATAACTTATGCAACATTTCTACAAGACACAAATGAGTAGAAATAAGAAAATGGAGTAAAAAAAAAGTGTTGGGTTCGTAAGCATAAGCCTTATTATATAATAATTTTAAGTTTTTTTTTATAGATTTGCCAACCTTTTGCTAAAATACTAAAAAATGCATTGACCAAAACAGTGAGCTTTTTATGTGTTGTTTTTATGTGCTGTTAGTTATTGCTGGTTAGCTCTCTGCTGTTTGATTGTGACAGAAAGTATTTTTCCACCAGTTTGAATATACGAGTATGAGACAACTCACATCCTTACAGTCTAAAACTTTATATCCTTAAAGAAGTTGGTCAACACTTCCCTTTACCTTAAACCTAGTTTCATTTGTACACAACTTATTTAACCCTACTGAGAATAACGCATCACCGTGTTTGTGTTTGGAGTGGTAACCCCTGTGGAGTCAGAAAGGTTTGACTACACATCCCTAGCAGAAGGAGAAGGCAAAAAAAACAAAACAAGAAAACCACAGCTGGATGCTCACTGGCTCCCTTAGGAGCCCGTCTTCTTGCCTTTCTATTACAACCTCCACACTATACATGTTTGTATAATGGTGTAACAGAAGTAGGTCAAAGTGATGCAGTCTGCTGTGAGCTTTGAGAACTATGGAGAATTGAGGAGGCATATCATCTCACTGAACGAAAAGAATGTGAGACTCCCATGTTTATACATGTACACATAGCATTCCCAGTGGATACCCCATGGACCCCTAGCCCAGCTACATTACAATGCATAAAGGGCCTCCGTTGACTTCCACAAGAGCACTAATTACAGAGTCGCTTGAAACTTGAAAGCACATTTCAATGCTCATTAGGAAATGTCTGTGAGATGCAAAACTGGAATGATCTAGAGCTTTGCATAAGAACAAGCTCTTTCGCAACAGGCTTTGAGCTGTACTGGGCCAATGGGTTACTAGCCATTCATTTTCTTCAACTATTCTGCTCCAGAGTCAATATCCCCACTGCTGTCTCATCAGGAGCTAATTGTTGGAATGAATAGTGTAGGGTTAGTGCTTTAAGAATTAGGTAGTGCAGTTAGACGCAGCGTGATATAATCACGCGACTGACTCTGCAAATTTGCACTGCAGGAGAAGAGGCAGATTTTTAAAAAGGCAAAAAAACTTCTCTAATTATTTCAATAGTGTATTGAAATGTGTCTCATTTATCATCTTCTGTGGAAACCACTGTCCGTGACTAAAAGTAGGCTTTGGGGGCAGTAAAGTGAGTGAGGAGTCGGGCCTAAACATACTCATACTAAAATGACTGGGCTTTTTAGTTATGAGTTATTTTGTTGAGCTTGCATGTGAAAAATGCTTTTTTGTGGATCTTTCATTTATTTGAGCCAAATGAGTCTTCGTGTATCGTGTGTAGTTCGAGCTCTCAAATCATTTTCAACATTTTAATGCATAAAATATAAAAAAAAATGAATTGAATTTTGACCTCATAATTAAACATTGAGTCAAATCTGAAAACTTTTTAGGAGGAAGCAAAAAACATTTTCAACATTTAATGAACATTTAATAAGGCTTTTTCCACTAGTAAATTTAGATATTTTTTTTTGTGTTGCTCCATTTAACATAAGATTTTCACACAGTGTAAATGTATATATTATCTATACCACTATATCTGGTTTATATATAATTAAAATAGACACAATTAAATGTTTTTGTCTTATTGTGCAAACATATATCATTGTATATAAAGGGTTTGTTCCGAAGTACATCAAATGCCATGTACTGTTCATATAATCATGTTTATTTTTTTGTGATAAATTGTTTTTTGTTACCATTATCATTATATATTATGTATAATATATTTGAAATGAAACTCTTCATATTGTAAACAGTGTAATTGCGAACGCGTGTGTCTGTGTGTATATGTGTCAAGCCTCTTTCCCTCCAACATATTCCTACTGTGTGCATGTTCTCCTACTGAGAGAAAGAAACCTGTCTGCAATCAGTCATCTCTGTGGGTAGAAACAGTGTCACAGCAATCAGGAGCCCTGTAGGAAGAACCATATCTCCCAAACACTCACCTCTCTCTCTTTTTCTCTCTCTCTCTCTCTCTTTCTCTCTCTCTCTCTCTCTCGCTCTCTCTCTTTCTCTCTCTCGCTCTCTCTCTCTCTCTCTCTCTCTCTCTCTCTCTCTCTCTCTCTCTCTCTCTCTC
>JBBPDA010000009.1:21723103-21776570 GCA_037974385.1 Arnoldichthys spilopterus
GGTGCCTCATCATTCCCGCTGATCAAACCCACCACAGTTGTGTCATCAGCGAACTTGATTATGTGGTTTGAGCTGTGCGTTGCTGCAGAGTCATGGGTCAGCAGCGTGAACAGTAGAGGGCTGAGCACGCAGCCCTGATGAATGGTGGTGTTGATGCCGTCATCTGTTGAACGGTTGGGACGGTATGCGAACTGCAGGGGATACAGTGAGGGAGGCAGCTGTGATGTAAATGTTGTGCAAACAATTTAAATATAGAGGAATGTACATGAGTTTTTTTTGGGGTAAAAATGCAATGAACTATGCTGCAAAATATATTAAAATATAGTTAAAAGTGTCCAGAGTATATGTGCAATATATTGTAAATAACTTTATATTTACATTGTCTTTCACATATATTTGTAATTTTTACATTTATTTTAAACTTAATATAAAACATGTTAAATGTAAAAAAAAAATATCCGCCTCAGAAGCACCTCCCTTAAAGGGTAAAGGTCACAAATGTTGTTTTTTGAATGGTTAAAGAATTATTTCTGCCTCTTCTTTCCTTAGAAGTGAAAGGGAATTGTCATTGTGAACACACTCAATCACACACAAAGTGCATCACAACAAAATCTGCATGCATTTAACCCATCACACGCGTACACGTGGAGCAGCAGGGAGCTATCAACAGCGCCCAGGGAGCAGTGTAGTTGGATGGCACCTTGCTCAGGTTGCAGCTCGAACCTTCAGCCTATTGCTCACGAGGGCAAGGTCCTAACCACTAGGCCACCAATGCCAATAGGTTTGTAGCGGGGAAGGGAGAGAGAACTAGAAGACCCTGTTTAACATGCTTCAGGAGGGAGCCATGGTTTCCACAGGTCGGCGTGCATAAGGGCTCGAGCCAGGCCGCATCGGCCAGGCTGCACGACCAGCCACACTGGGCCAGACAGACAGCCGCAAAGTGTAGACAATGTAAACAATAGCAGATTTTACTACTGTATACTATATTACACACTACTGTACTGTGTATTTACACTTAAATAACTGCAGTGTCAAATGACCGGTCACTTTGTCCTAATGTTTGGAGTTTGCATGTTCTCCCTGTATTTGAGTGGGTTTCTACGGAGTCGCCACCGGTTTCCTCCCACAGTCTAAAGACATGCTCATCAGGTGAACTGGAGAGGCTAAATTGGCCCTTGGTGTGACTGTGACAGCTTATTTTGTGCATAATTTTTGGATGTCAAACGTGTATTCTTGCTCCTGAAAGAGCACTTTTCAGTTTCTGTTCCTGCTTTATCCTACAGCTTTCTGTTGGGCTTTGAATAGCTGTTTCTCATCGCTCTTCTTTGTGCTTCCTTTAAAAGGTCCAAAATGTGCTGATGGGTGGCCTGTGACCGTTCACACGACTGGGCCACTACACAAGCTGTTACACTTGTGCAATGTGATTTATCTGCAACATCAACCCCATTCCTCCTTCACAGTCTTACTATTCTCAGTGGGAATTCCTGGCAACTAGGTTGTAATACAAATATGTATCACTACAACCTTCTTTTAACATCAGATTTTTCATTAATGTTCTATTTCTAAGCAATAGAAAAGCGTAAAAATGAATAAAACATCAATTAGACCAGGGGTTCTCAAATCTGGACCTTGAATCCAGATTCCGGTCCTGGATTTTGTAATCACCAGTTGATATGAGCCTAGGTGGCCAATCAATTATATCAAAGTTCAGTTAACCACAGGTGACCACAAAATCCAGGAGTGGAATATGGATTCAAGGTCCAGATTTGAGAACCTCTGAATTAGACAATAGTTTAATGTTGGGCTTTGTTTGATCTGATCAATGTTACATAGCAATTATGGGCAACATCACGTGGGTTTAACCTGTAACCATGTATAACCGTGTTATAAATGAATATGGAGGAAACATTTATGTAGCGTATTTTGCTCACAATGTGAGTATTTTTCTCTCGAAACCTGTTCTTCATTCATTTTTTCACTAATATATTTTTTATCTGTATTTGTTATTGACCTATGTATGTACGAATGGGGGGGGGGCTAAACTTGGTCTGTCCTTGAAGTTATTTCGTCCTGTATATGGGAGCAGTCTGCGAATGTGAAATTAGCCGTATGCGAGAGGGTGATGTAATATCGCCTACTGCCACATGAGCTAATGCCAATGTGTGACCAATGATAATGGCTCACTCTGTGTGGGGGAAAGGAACTAATAGAGGGAAGAGTTTTTCCTGGAGCATGTTTTATATTTTCATGTTTAAAAACCGCCTGGCTATAATCACTGTAACGTGATCCATGTGGCATAAAAATCACTTTTCAGTTTGAATTTCAAGCGTCTTAAAAAAAAGCAGAGGCAAGTTTTTAAATGTTGTCTAGTCTAAGTTTGATCAGAGATTGTGCCAAACATTGGTCTGGCTCTGCAGGCGCACTACTACACTGACGGAACCTTTTTCTTTGAGTCAGATTCATTATCCAGTTGTTTAGCCATTAGCATAAGTAGCCAGAGAGGAAAAGGATCCAGTTTTACATACAATTATTAACATGGAAGTGTAGTTAATGCGTGCTTAAGCTATCTCAGGTTTCTTGAAGGAAAAACGAGCTTTGTTTGTCAGTTTATAGAGCACTTCAGCATAGAGCGATGATGCCCACTCGATGATGGCCGAGGACTCATCACACATCGATACAAGTACCTTTCTGCTAACACAGGCATGAAGAAGCCACTCTCATTGCCCTCATCAGTTGTGACAGGGGTTTTTAAACCCACTGCTCTGCACAGTTTCAGGTGTTCTGTGATACATACCTGGTCCAGCTCAAGAAAATATTTAATAATTTGATAATTCATTGGGCCAGGGAATAACTAAAAACTGTGTTTCTGGATTTGGGGACTGGATTTGGAGCCACTTTTCTAGCAGATATGTGACGAATTAAGCATTTACTCAAGATCGTAGGGAATAATGTTGGTGGGGTCCGTGATATTACAGCTTATCAATATTTTTAAAAAGGAAAAACCGTGAAAATTCATTTTAAACGCCTCCCAGTCCGTGTAAATTGCAAAGTAATCATTGCCCAGATATCAACGCTGTTCTGCACACAAGGAAGAAATCTGCTTAGACTGGGAACTCCACTTTAGGCACTTGTCCCCAGAAGGTCAACATGGGGATGGGTCAGCGTGGCCATGTTTTTGACAGCTGCCCGCTCTCAGCTACGGGGCAAGCTGTCATACTGGCGGGCCAAGCGTGACCAAATGAGTGTGTAACACACTCTCACATCGCCCCCGCCCCGTTCTACCCAGCTGTTCTGGCTGAGCCGGGTAAGCCTGCGCGCTGGCGTCTTCTCTAATTATAGTTCCCTGTCCAGGAGTGCTGAGAAGCACAGTGCTTACAGCCAGGCCTTTTCTACTGCAGCTCACAGCAGCTGTGATCCTGCACCAGCTATACATCAGCATTCCCTGCAGTGCCCAGCCACACATTCATCACCGATGGAATTCATGCTCAGAAGAAGATCGCGGTCCACTGCCAAGCCTGTGCAGTTGCACTGAGCGTTCATTTTCTTCTGAGTGGTGTTTGCTCTGTGGTCCAATCCCTGAGGCTTGCTCTGGCTATAAAGCTAGTGGTGCAGCCCATTAGTCTGGTTAGTGCCCATGGCTCATAATTCAGAGAGTCTGAGACTGTTTACACATGTTTACAATAGTCCAGCTGGGACCTGACTGCCCAACATAATATGACATGATTGTGGCAGTTTGCACACAGTGATCACTGATATGAGAGGAATTCCTTTTCATTAAAATTAATAATTATTCATTCGTTTTCCAAACCGATGTGGGTCGCGGGGAAGCTGGAGCCAATCACGGCTGACTACAGGCCCAAGGTGGGGTGCAGCCAGGACAGGAGGCCAACCCGTCACAGAGTAACACACAAACAGACAACCATTGACACACACACACCTATGGGCAATTTAGAATGTCCACTCAACCTATCGCAAGCCTTTGTACAGTGGGAGGAAACCGGAGCACCCGGAGGAACGTCCCACCCAAACATGGGGAGAGCTTGTAGACTCCACACAGAAGGGCACCCATGGCCGAAGTGGGGATTGAACCCAGGACCTTCTTGCTTTGAGGTGACCGCGCTAACCACCCATTTAATGATTATTTGGAAAAAAAAAAGCACCCATCCACTCTTCCCACACCCAAACAGAGTGAGCTCGCCAATGGAGGAGTTTTTTTGGATTTTGCGGATAAGATGGTGTGATACAGTCCTTTGCATCCATCATCCTGCAGATTTTGCTACTGTACAGAGAGACTCGCAGGTAGTTTGCATGCTCTGAAATGGTAAATGTTATGCTGAAGTCCTTGTTGTGAGTATTTTCTGTCTTGATTAATTGTTGGGCAGCATCAAAGAAGTGAGACCGAGCGACCCAGGGATTCCGGACCGCTAACAGTGTTTGAGTCCGCGTCCATGGCCTCAATCTTATTTCCTGTTCACTATCCATTTAATAGCTTCATCGTTCATTCACGCACCTTTGTTTTGTAAAGTTAAGGTTCATACAGACTCTTCACCTCAGTATATTTGCATGTAGAACATACAGGTATAAAATATATAACCTGGGAAATGATTATTACAGCCCTGCGATGGGTTGGCCTCCTGTCCTGGGTTTACCCCACCTTAGGCCCGCAGTCAGCTGAGATTGGCTCCAGCTTCCCCGTGACCCGGAAACGGAAGAAGCGGTTTAGAAAATGGATGGATGGATGATTATTACAGACACAGCTACTGTGTATATACTGTATGCAGTGAAAATCATACCTGACCAGTCTACTAGCACAGGTTTGTCCTTGTCTGGTGTTTTTGCTTTCCTGAGGAAATGGTGGTTGACATGAGTGCATGTAGAACACTGTACAAATGTATTCATGTCATTACAAAGAGTGCATTATCAGACCTGTTTAACTGGATTTAGTGCACAGATTTGAATAAAACTCCCAGTGTTTCATAGCAGTTTATAAACTAGCATATTATCTCTGTTCAAATATTGAGTATTGCGAAAATGTCTTGGAAGAATCATGACGTATTATTTTGCCCTTATTTTCCACCCCAGCATCAACAGTTCCACTTAACGTCCATTTTAATGACATTTCAGAGCGTGAAAGTGTTCAGATCAGGGTTTGTTCAGGGTTTTAAAGTCATCACTTGCAGTATAAACATGAAATCTGCGTACGTTCAGATCTTTAAGTAGCTGCTGAGATGAGACCACTGCTACTTTGAGAGGTTTGAAAGGTCACATCATTATAAAGCTTTGTGCATCGGACTTTTTATTAATGCCTAATGAGTCAAATTACCTCTGGGACTCAGCACTAGTGTATTGACTAAAAGCACATAACAATTCTGCATTGCAGTTATAGAAATGTGTTGTTTTTCAGTTTGTTCCGTTCAGATGCCTTAACTAATTTTATTTGAAAAATAAACGAATGATGTAACTTGCCCATAGATGCACAAACTCTGGGATTGTGTTGGTATTGGTGTGTAAGTGCCTAAAAAAATTGGCATTGGACAGATGTTGTAGATTTCAAACGTAAAGTTGTGATGTATGACTTTCACTATAGAAGAGTAAAAACTTTGTGTCTCACTGGGCTGTTGAAGAATTGAGGTGGTGTAACAGTTTGGGAGTTCCCCTGTGATCTGAAGGTTGTCGGTTGAAATCCCAAACTGGTACAAGTACCACTGAGGGTCCCATTAGCAAGGCACAATGCCCAAACACTGCTCGCCAGACGCTGCCCACATCAGCTGTCCACTGCTTCTACATGGACCGATTAAATGCAGAGGTCACTTTTCATTGTGGTGCCCTGTGAGCCGTGTTCACAATGACATAATCACTAAAAATGTCTGCATTTATTAATCTGACTGCATTTGTCACTTTGTCTATATATTTCTCCATAATGCTGATGCATTTGTGGGCAGTGGAGGCCTAGTGGTTAGGACACTGCCTTTGAGACCTGAAGGTCGCAGGTTCGAGTCTCACCCTGGGCACTACTGAGGTACCCTTGAGCAAAGTACTGTCCCACTACACTGCTCACCAGACACTGTTGATAGCTGCCTGCTGGTGCATGTGTAATGGATTAAATGCAGAGGTTGCATTTTGTATTTGCTGCTTGAGTGTGTTCATAATGACAAATAGTCACTTTCTTTCATTGATTAATTCTTATAAAGATTTATGGATCAGCATCAGCATATATGTATATAAAAAACTATTGAGTATTGGCATTGGTTTACTATATTCATCCCTCGTGCACATATCAGTCAGTTTAAACCAATGACCGATGAGTCGTCTTCTCCTGCTCTGTGTAATTGTAAAATGTCACGTTGACTAAGTTCCCGTTCAAGATGGTGGTTTTGATTTATCTTACAGGCTGCCCTGTTGCAGCCTTATTTTTACTCCTCCTCCAGCTAGCACAAAGTGTCCCTCCTGTGGAGGTGGAGACCTTTTAGTTTGCTCATGTGGAACAAATGGAAATACGAATTTAGGCTGAGGAGTATCTGGCCTGCTGCAGTATTTATGTTTCCTCTCTGCAGAGATGTTGTGCTGGCTCTAAAATGTCCCTTTCTGCTGGTGGCCTCCTGCTGTCCTGCCAGACCCAATTTTTGAATGTGTGCTGAAAAGCTTGACCGCCTGACTCTCTCTTTGAGTTAATTGCGTTGATTGATCTTTGGGCTTTATGAGATGTATTATGGTCTGTCAGGCGTAAAGCATCTTGTATTTGGAAGGTTTTGTGTAAGGATTAACTCAGTGTGGATCTTTTGTGTATATTGTATACTATATATACCATTTTGTTCTATTGGGTAAGTAAAACCGTGTTTGAGAGTTTGGGCAGTGGTGGCCTAGTGGTTAGGATGCTGCCTTTGCAACCTGAAGGTTGCAAGTTCAAATCCCTGCCCGGGCACTACTGAGGTACCTTTGAACAAGATACTGTCCCACTACGCTGCTCCCTGGCCGCTGTTGGTGCATGTGTGATGGGTTAAATGCAGAGGTCACATTTTGTTGTGGTGCTTGAGTGTGTTCACAATGACAAATAGTCACTTTCAGCCTGTGTCTGTGCAATGAGAGCAGACTGTAGTCTGAGGGAGGGGACTAAGAACGTAGGCTGGAGCTCTGGTCCAACCTATAATACTAGACGCCCTTTTATGGACAGTGGGAGGAGTGAGTAACATGGAGGTGGTTGGGTGTGGAAATGATGTCCCAGAGGAACAAGGTAGAGATGGAAATTTAAAATTGTAAAAAGAAATTTGACATTTCTTTTTAAAATTTGGAAAGAAGAGTAAAGTTCTAGCTAGGGTTTTGGCTAAGATAGTATATTTAGTGCGATGGGTATTTGGCTCTACCATTCTTACTTGGGTAGCTCGCTAGATCCTTCAGGCTATGTAGTAAGTGTGAGCAGAACTGCTTTATATATTTCCTGCATGAGAACAATACTGGCAGGTTGATCTATTAAGGGATAGTCTTGCTTACAAAAAAGGTAAGAAATCATGAAGGAAGGTGTTTCCAGAGTAGAAGCTGTAAATGCTGAGCGAGAGGCTGCTCATAACTTGTAAACAGCATTTGAAAAATACACTGTCTCTTTCTTAAATTAGCTATTTTGGCATAGGAGGCTGTAAAGGCGCAGGGAAGGCTGCTTAAACTGCTTAAACTTAGACATGCTTGTGTTCCAGGTCAGAACTTTACAGGCTAATTTTGTTGTTGGTGTAGCTTGGCAGTTCTTGTATGGTTTGGCAGGTTTTGGTGGAATACATTTCTTCTTTATAGGCTGTAAATCTCCTCTTGTTAAAATATTCTAATGGTGACAGTGTTAAGTTAGTCTATAGGCTACTGTACTGTACTGCTGTAACTGTAGTCTTATTATTATTATTTTGCTATTAAAAACAGTAATAATCTTTGTCCTTTTCATTGTTTAAAGCTTGAATACAGCATACATTCACTGTGGCATTATTTAGACAAGCTTATGCAAGGTCACAACATTGATTTCCATCCATTGCTCCATCCATTTTTGCCTGTGTATTGATGAGGCAGTCGAACCACTCTAAAGTTTTCTCCAACCCTCCCGAAGACCTTCAGTAGGGAGGACTCTGGTGGCCAGTAAAAAAAAATCTCATTCTCTCCGAACTATTTCACAGTTTGATCCTGATGAATCTTGGCATTGACGTGCTGGAATATGCCTGTGCTATTAGGAAGGAAAAAATCCACTGATTGTAAAACCTGGTCATTCAGTACATTCAGGTTCTCAGCTAATCTGCAAATGCTAGATCTGACCAAGTGAAGCAAGCCCAGATCACCACACTGCCTTCAGAGGCTTGTGCAGTGGGCACTATACATAACCGGTACATCACTTCATGCTCTTCCCTTATGGCTCTGGCACATCCTTCGCTCTGGAAAAGGGTAAATCTGGACTTACCACATTAACTTAACTATTGTTCAACAGTCTAATCTTTATGATCCTGTTTCTTGTCTGCCTCAGTAATTGATTTTTTTTGTGGTCACACAGCTGTTTACCCCCAGTCCTGTGAGTTCTCTTTGCATTGCACAAGAAAAGAAATGCTCTTAATATCATCATAAAATATAGCTCTGAGTTCTAGTGTCGATCTCTTACAATTACACTTCATGATGCATTTAAGTGAGCTCCATTCAATCCATAACTAAAGATGTTTTTGCCAATAACACTATGTAAGAGGTCTATTTTATTTTTGTTCCTCGGTATAACGTGTGTTTTCCCAATCCCTTATACCTAAAATCAATAGAAAATGGCTATTTTTTCACAAAACCTTTGCTTCTGTTCTGAGGATAATGACATTTTGAAATCTATCTGTTTTCAAGAACATTCTCCATTCACTTTAAATGCTAAGTAGAACTTCCAGAATATTCCGGAACTGTGAGAACTGTCCAGAAGTTTCTAGAATTGCCCAGAATTTTCTAGTACTTTCTGGAATTTTTTTAGAACTTTCTAGAACTTTCTGTGTCCAGAAAAGATAAAAAGTTGCCTGTTTTGCTACTATAAATATAAAACTTTTGTGTTGTGCTGTAGTCATAAAATCAAGTTTTGTGATGGATAGAACAGTTTTTACATAGGATTCAGACATAATCAGTTGAAAGCCAGAAACAACAGTTAACATTGT
Organism: Arnoldichthys spilopterus; assembly: GCA_037974385.1. Lineage (NCBI taxonomy): Eukaryota > Metazoa > Chordata > Actinopteri > Characiformes > Lepidarchidae > Arnoldichthys > Arnoldichthys spilopterus. The sequence continues at coordinate 21,732,250 of JBBPDA010000009.1, forward strand.
AACATTGTATAATTTAATCATTCTGAATCACAGTAACATCTTTTTATGGCTGTTTAAGAAAAGAGAAGCTACTCTTTGGCACCAATAAGTGTAAGTTTCAGTTGGTAGCTGAAATGTGTTCATCACTGCTGTGATTATCCAATCACAGGCTGTCAAACGTTTGCTTACTGAATTCCAACTTTTTTGGTCAGACGCTAGTTTGACTGATAAAGGATATAGATACACATTGAAAAACATGTCCAGTGCCAAGAGGGATGAGCCTAACATCATGAAACCGCAGTTTTTATGGTAACAGTCAATAAAAATGTAAAATACCTTATTTCATAACTCACCAGAGTAATCAGAAAAGACATTACACCATAAACGTTTATATAGAAACCAGATAGACTGAAGTTCTACAATAATGTGATATAATAAGGGACAGAAGACTGAGGCTAAATCACTCAAACCTAGTTCTAGATTTTTAATAAAACTGCACTTCGTTTTCCATACTGTCTCTGCCTACCTACTCCGAGAAAGGGCTACTGGTTTCTTGTTGGTGCTTGTGCGTGTTCCCTTGCAGCAAGGCCATGTCTAAACTGTGATATCATTTGCTATCCGAGACGTTTTCTATTACTGGCACGCCAGCGCTACACTCACATCGCTGTGGAAATGTAGAGAGCACTAGAGTAACATGTTCCTTCCTTTCATCCTGGGAAAATCCGCCTGAGCAAAACCCATTTACTCAAGACTTGAGGAAAACAAGGCTAATTTGTACTGAAATAAACTGGTTGGAATATCTTCATGTGAACTATGCATTGTGATGTTGTGGTACGGAAGCCCATATATATGTAATAAGGGCATCTCGGGGGAAACGATGAAATACAAGAAAATAGCAGAATTTGGCCCCATAGCATTAAGAACCTCATTGATACACAAGTTAACCCTGAGATCCAATTTAAGAGGACAACCTCCCAATGAGCTGTAGCTTTATAATGCTGCACACTTCTTGGGTAGTGGTAGCCTAGTGGTTAGGGCATTGTCCTTGGGACCTGAATGTTGCAGGTTCAAGTCCCGGTCCAGGCACTCCTGAGGTACCCTTGAGCAAGGTGCCATCCCACTACGCTGCTCCATGTCGCTTTGGATAAACGCATGAGTAAATGTAAACTTCTTTATTGTCTCTACTCAATGTTTTGGAACCTCATAGTTAACTCATGCAACATGATCCCTGTTCTTACTCATTTCAAGAGCTTTAAAACACACAACAAACTTCAGGTTCTGGCACAATCCATCTTCTTTAGCCACCCACTTCCCACTATTGCTGTTCTGGGTGAGCATTTCATTCTTACATACGGTTTAAGAGTCAAACTCTCATTGATTCCTCATCCAGTGCCATTTAGTTCCACCGTGTACTCATAAGTCCCACAGTGGTGCAGGTTATTTTTATCCTTCTTTGCAAATATAAAAGCGTGATTCAGGGAGAGGAAGAGGAAACACAGCTGTTGGCTTCCTGTTTGTTCCTTTTGATGCCGTGTCAAAATGTGATGAAGAGATTGTCTTCTCCAGGCCAGAGCTTTAATCTTTCTCCTTCAGTCTCTTGGGATCTTTCTGTCTTTCTGCCTGTCTTTTCTCCCCCCCACACACACACACTGTTTGATGTTGATAAAGCTGTCTCTCTATCTGCTCCTTGGTTAATCTCAGTGTTCTTATATCACACAGTCTGCTTCATGTGCACTGTGCAGATCATTGGCATGTGGATTTGCCTGCCCCTGGTTTTACATGGAATGTTTTAGAAATAATTTTTTCCGTAACTCATTATGAGAAATTAACACATGGCTGCTGTTAACGACTGTGGTTATGATTGTGATTATATTGTATAAGTTGAATTTCTAATTATTTTGAAATTAACGCATGTTGTGTGTCTTTGAACAAGGTACCGTCCCACTACACTGCTCCCTGGCCGCTGTTGGTGCATGTGTGATGGGTTAAATGCAGAGATCAAATTTTGTTGTGGTGCTTGAGTGTGTTCACAATGACAAATAGTCACTTTCAGCCTGTGTCTGTGCAATGAGAGGAGACTGTAGTCTGAGGGAGGGGACTGAGAATGTAGGCTGGAGCTCTGGTCCAACCTATAATACTAGACGCCCTTTTATGGACAGTGGGAGGAGTAAGTAACACGGAGGTGGTTGGGTGTGGAAATGATGTCCCAGAGGAACAAGGTAGAGATTTATTTTGAAATTAAAGCATGTTGTGTGTCTTTTATTAACGTTATAAGCCTATGGGTTGTAAAGTTTGTGTGTAAACTGCATGTAAACGTTGCACATGGCTGCCCAAGATTTTCCAGTTTGTCAAACCATTAGTCGACTAAAAAGTCATTGCACTTTTAGGATATTTTAGTTTTTTACCCTGGTCATAAGCTCCTCACTCCTGCACATTTACTGAATTTAGGAGATCAGACAGAATCCAATGCTGTTTAGCTTACCTTACGGTTCATAGTTTGCAGTGTGCAAAATGGCATAGCAGTGGTTTCAACGTAGAAACAACGCTAACACCACAATTGGCAGTGATTCTGAATGAGTCAGGCAAACCAGCCCGGAGACTGAACACAGCTCATTTCTTTATGTCGGTTTTCAGGTTAATCAATAACAGGGCAATGTTTGCATACAGAGGCATGTCACCTTTTTAGGGACATCTGTTATAGGCTTAAAACGATCCCACACATTTGGATGATTTCTTGCCCATGTTGTAGGGTGCAAGGTCGCAAAAACGCACCCCAGTGAAAATGGCATTGAATTTGTAATTTGCATTTAACCCATCACACGTGCACACATTGAGCAGCGGGCAGCTATCAACAGCGCCCAGGGAGCAGTGTAGCGGGACGGTATCTTGCTCAAGGGTACCTCAGTAGTGCCCAGGCTGGGACTCGAACCTACAACCTTCAGGTCTCAAAGGCAGCGTCCTAACCACTAGGCCACCACTGTCCGTTTTTTGCAGTTTCTGTAGATTTGCTTTGCTATTTACTAAATGTATTTTTTCCGCTAGTAGGTTAAACTCAGCCAAAAAAAACCCCATAATGCATTAAATTTAAAATAAAGTTGGAAAAACTGTTACTGGAACTCGACTGCAATAAATGATTGTTTTTTAACAAGTTTATGCAAATATTAAAATGATTTAGGGATGCCCCCATCCATGTTTATCCCGTTGAACAGCTTTCTAAATATTTCCTGTTCCAGACAGAATGTAAGCCAGCCTATCAGTTACATTGTATTTTTTACGGTCATCCTTGTCCTTTATTCAGAGGGTTTACCGTATAGTCCTAGCTACATTTTAAACTTTTCCACAGCAAGTCCTCACTGTGCAAGTCTTTTTTTATTGGTGGTTACACCTGAGCTTTTTGAATATATCTTTTTTGAAAAATCTCCCAATTTGGCTGTGAATAAGATTTGTGGTTCTAAGTGACGCAACCATATAAGCATTGGTCCTATCATTAACTGATCAGAAGTTCAAGTCATGTGTGAGTGGGTAGTTTAGCCTTCACAATGCCAACCCATACAGGTGGCACTTCACATCAGGACTGGGTCATATCTCAATATTTATGTTTCTATTTAATATTTACATTTTACATTTATTCATTTGGCTGACGCTTTTATCCAAAGCGACTTCCGGGACAGAGGAAACAATCAAGCATTCGCTTTGCATAGAGTAACACTGAGAGTGGTGCTACACGGAAGACCAACGCATTGCTCCTAGTTATAAAATAAATAACAGACGCACACAGACACAAAGTCTGTTTTTTAGTGCTTAGCCTGTGCTTTCTTGAGTCATGAAGAAGCGCAACCCATATATGTGACTGAAATAATACATTTTAGAGGTTACCAAAAAGAAAGAAAAGTGTAACTTTGCATTTTTAATTTTTACTAATATTAATAATGTCTCACGCATTCAACAAGCAGATTCTGTCTGAGGATTGCATTTTACACTTTCTGTTAGTTTCACATTTGTGTTTATAAGCAACAGTGGAGACTTTATTCTGATTCGAATGTAATGAAAAATCGCTGTTGTTTGAATGGCCCTGCTTTATGAAAATAAAAGCTGTCATTATGTTTTGCCATCTTTTTTTCATTGAAGCAAATTGGACAACAGAGGGACGACTCCAACCTGTTGATACAGAATGTTATTGTAATTAATCGCAGAACTATCTGTTTAAATGGTTATTTATGCTGCAAATGGGTTGTGCAGAAAGTCCTGCGAAGGGTTAAACCTCTGATTTTGTATTTTAATACTGGTGCTGTTTTTCTCTCTGCATTTTCCTGACCACCAAAGCTCTCTGGGAGGAGGTTGAAAACATGAAAGCAATTTTGTTGATGGACATTAATGGTTTCCTTGTCCACATATGGTTGCCATGGACATCAGGTCCATTAAGCTGTCCCCAATCACCTCTGCAGTACGAGTGATGTAAGGAGAAGCTTATTACAGGGCTGCTTCTGATCAGGCTATAGCACTGTCAGGCCTGAGTGTGACCTACTTTAGATTAGGTCAAGAGAGACACAAAAAAGAGACAGAGAATCAATAAGAGTGTGAGTATGTGTTCTCCAGACCGGTTTGGTACCTCAACAATATCAGCATACAAGAAAAGCAAGAGGAAAAAACACAGGGGGGATTCTGTTAAAAGTGGGAGGCTGGCTGTGAAAACCAGAATGGGAACTCAACACATATTTGGATATCTGAACCTATCCAAACCCAACCAATGCCTACAAAACATTTTTTGGTTCTATATGTGTCTCATATGCTTCATTGATTTTAGTTGCATCCTGTGTTGCTCTGGAGTCATAATATAAGTCCAGAGTCCAGAGCCACATCTGTGTTTGCGTTGTGCTACATCAGATTCAAAATAAAGGCATATAAAAGTCTAGGAACCACTTCCCATCCACTCAGTGGGCAGTGGAGGCCTAGTGGTTAGGACGCTGCCTTTGGGACCTAAAAGACGCAGGTTCGAGTCCCGGCCCGGGCACTACTGAGGTACCCTTGAGCAAGGTACCGTCCCACTACACTGCTCCCCGGGCGCTGTTGAAACCTGCCTGCTGCTCCACGTGTGCATGGGTGATAGGTTAATGCAGAGGTCACATTTCGTTGTGGTGCTTGAGTGTGTTCACAATGACAAATAGTCATTTTCACAGTGTCGCCTGTATTAACCTCACTTTGCTGCTTCATTGCTTCAGAACATCATTCATCTGAAGTGAAATCTGGTCAAATCTGAAATGATGAAAGGCCCTATTCTGCACAAGCATAAAGTCCCAATGCAAATTGGTTTTGCTAGTTTAATTCCAGCACATTCCTCATTTTCATGGCAGATGCACACATTTTCAATGATTGTGTGTTTTTCCTGCTCTGAGTGGTGCTTTTTAAACGAAGCGGGGCTGGGCGAACTGACATGAAAATGTGAAATGACATTGTGCTCTTGAGGAACAAAAACCACATCTAATGACAGTGGTGTGTTATTAAATGATATTAAAAAGACACATTTTAGAAATGTTCAGGTGCACAGTGGTCATTATGGACACAGGAACGTGCTCGAAGTGCACTAATGGATTTTATTTTATTTCATTTTTTATATGTTTTATTATAGAGCGAAGCTGCTCCTTCATCGTTTAATGAAACACCAAAAACATTCAGTAAATAATAAACTGTATTTTTAATAAATCATTAACCATTATTGGGCTTGTGTATTGTCATGGCTACAGCATAAAAGCGTTTGTTTCTGACACATGGGTTGTTTGAAAACGCCAAACAATGGCTGGTTCATTTCCAGTAGCCATCATAGCCAGGGGAAAGTAGAGGTTAAGCTTTATGCAAAACCACAAATGGCCTCCTCGGCTTGCCGTACCTCTGCTCAGGGTGGAAAAAATACACACAAATCTGCTCACACATTTGCAGATCTGCTGTGGTAGAGGTGTGCAAAAATCACATGTAGAACCACAGCCAGTTTGAGGCCTGAGTGAGATGTAACTGATGACTTTTCTGTATTTTTTGCTCTTGGTATTAAAAAACGTCCTGAGCCATTTACAGATGTGGCTACACACTCACAGATCTATGTAGGCCTTTACAGATGTGACTGAACACGGACAAATCTCACTACACTTGCAAACCTCATTACGCATTTACAGCTTCTTTTACACATATCTGATCACACGTTTGCGGATCCCTGTGCGCATTTACACATCTCCGTAGACATTTACAGATTCTTCTACACATTTTCAAAGCTGATTACACACACACGGATTGAGAAACTCTGCCAAAAAAAAAGTTTTTCTACAGTAATTGGCTTGTACTACTGTGCCAGAGTCAAAACACGTTAGCCGCAGTTCTGGTTTACATTTATTCATTTGCCCGACGCTTTTATCCAAAGCGACTTCCAAGATGTGGAGCAGTGTAGTGGGACGGTGCCTTGCTCAAGGGTACCTCAGTAGAGCCGGGCCGGGACTCGAACCTGCGATTTTCAGGTCCTAATCACAATGTCCTAACCACTAGGCCTCCACTGCCCTAAACTTCTGGTTCTAACTAAACTTTAAGTCACAGTGACGTATGTTCTCTGTCTGTGTGGAGTTCAGTTCATGTTTTGTTCATTGACAAAACAATTGGATTCCGACTTCTGTCTAACTCTGCACAGCAGACTCTCTCGCTCAGACGGCTCTGCTCTGCAGGAGAGAGGCTTTAGAGGCAGAGGGAGGGAGCTAAACGTTGTCCTCGTTCAAATTTGTAAGCGAAGTCAGTCTCTTCTCTGTCTTACTGACGTGTAATGTTAAAGACCTAATGTGACCTATCGGTGGTGTGTTCGTATGTTTCAGACACGGAGCTCACTGTAAGTTTTAGGGAGATTAGAACTAGGAAGTTAGGGCTCACGCACCTATCAGATTCTCTGTCCTCAATTCAGTTGCAGTTACTTTTAGTTATTTGGGCTGCAGGTGAAGGCGCCAAGTCTCGCTTCATACACACTGAGGGTTTGCCTTTTAAAACGTTTAAAAAGTTCCAAAACTTTATATGTAGTTTGTGCAAAATATAAAAATCATGGTAGAATCAGAAGCTGAAGTATTAACAAATAGCTGTGGTGATTTTGAAGGTACTGGGTGTTAACATGGGATTTTCTCCAGTATGTTGACATGAAAGATCGTTTTGTGGCAGCGAAGCAGTCAGGCCAAGTGCAGTCAGTTTTACACTGATCATGTACTATGGATGGATCATATTCAGAAAGGACCGTTTTCTCTAATGTTAGTAAGTTTGTGGGCAGTGGTGACCTAGTGGTCAGGACCTTGCCCTTGTGAACAGAAGGCGACGACCTGGATATCACTGTGGTTCCCTTGAGAGAGGTATCGCCCTGCTACACTGCTCCCCGGGCACTGTTGATAGCTGCCCGCTGCTCCGTGTGTGCAAGGGTGATGGGTTAAATGCAGAGGTCACATTTCGCTGTGATGCTTGAGTGTGTTCACAATGACAAATAGTCACTGTCACTGCCAGCTAGCTTAGTTAGCAGTAGCCCTCACCATAGTACAATGGTTAGTAAACGAATAAACGAGTAAACTTCACTCCTGAGGTCCTGCTGGTGTGAGTTTTCTCTTTTTCTGCAATGTACAAGTGTAATGGGCAGTGGTGGCGAAGTGGTTAGGACTATGCCTTTAAAAACAGAAGGTCCCAGGTTCAAGTCCCAGCCCAGGTACCCTTGAGCAAGAGACTGTTCCACAGTAAATGCAGAGGTCACATTTCATTGTGATGTACTTGTCTTCTAAATTAGGCTTTAATATGACCTGCTGCCCTGTTTTTTATTCAAATTTAAACAAATTACTGAGCTGTTCAGTCCAAAACATGAATTAATCAATACATTTTTATCATAATTGACCGTCCTAAAATAAACTCTTCAGTATGATTCTTTAGATTAAAGATTATACAGGACATTAACCTCACACATCTTTTTCATCTGTAATGAATTTGGAGAATTACTTAGCAACATTAGCATTTTAACATAATTAATATTAACACATGGTAATTTTATGCAAATTAAAGAGTTACTCTTTGGCCTCAGCCTGAATGCCTCATGCTGCTTGGAGGACTTGGTCTTAAACCCGTTTCGCAGCCAAAAGCTCTTCACAAGGGATTAATTCATTATTTACTGCTTCTTAAAGCAAGGGTGCTCGACCTGGTCCATTAAAGGCCGCTGTGTCAGCACAGCACCAACTGATTGCATTAATGAGCCTCCTTCATATAAAAGAACCGAATTAGTGAAATGAAGTGTTCTGGTGATTAGAACAAATGCATGTAAATATCATGGCTCACAGTCTCTGAGTCAAGCATCTTCATTTATAACGCAATGCAAACTTCTCAGTCATTTCTGCTGTGTGGAATAGTGGCGTATTGGTTTGCATCAAATTATTATCTCATTAAAACGTTATGGTCTCGTTTAACAAAAAAGCACATCATTTAAATATGAAATGTCGATCCTGCTTCAACTATTTACTGGTCTGGTCAGAGTCTCTATATCTTATTGAAACAGGAACTGAATTTAACTCAACTTGCTTGTTCCATCACTGCCCCTTCGTTTAGGTCAGTTAAAGAAAATCCACTGGACTTCAGTGTCTTAAAATTGTTTCCATTGAATTTCCTCACCAGAAGTAAGATGAAGGCGTTCTAGTTGCAGATGGTTCTGTTGCATTAACACACACGTGAGGACGTTTTATGGATTTCTCTGGGAACTTTTAGGAGAATGCAGGAATTTTATTAGATTTTTACTAATGTGTTTATGTATTCAGAGTTTAACAATAAAGAGAAATTTCCACTGTTTGATAGGCCTATATTTAAAAAAAACTGGAGTATTTGAATAAAAAATTATTATTGATGCTATTGCCTTAAATAAAAATTAAATGCAAAGAAAAAAAATTGTTGTTTTTTTTCTAGCTGTGACCGTTAAAGGGCTGCTTCATTATCTTCTCTAGTTATCATCTAAGCTTGTCATGCTTTCCCTCCTAAACCCTTACGGTATGTAGGGGTGTTATTTGAAGGAGTAGCCTGCAACGTGTTCTTACATTTGTCCTTATACTTTATACTTGTAGCCAAAAAGAAAATCCACTTAACAACTAAACATAGATTCCTGTGAATCTTTCCATGCTTCCATACACGTTGGCTCGACTAGTTTGGCTTTGGCTTGGCTCAATTGCTTAATTGCCTGCATTTCGTGGTTTCAGCCATATGTGAGTGTACATGTTCCGATGTTTGTGGAAATATACACCAGCCTGTCTCCTGAGATCACTTTTGATGAAAACATTTTGAGTGACGAAAGCCTGTGATGGGTAGGAGAGTCGTAAACAGAGGCCCAGAAGGCGCCATAGTGGGACAATACACAAACAAACAATGCACTGACCAATTTCACTGTGTTCTTTCAGTATCCTGACTAATCCCAATTCCAAATGGCTTTCTGTGTAATTTAACGAATCAACGTATTCATGTAATACATCGAAACTGCAGGATTTTGCTACGTTATGCAGGCTATTGGCAATAATGACATCTATCATGTTTTAGTTCAGCTTTAGTTTATTCCTGCCTCATCACACCACCTCTGACTATGTTGGGATTTGTATTCAAAAGGAGACCCCCTCCATTTAGAAAGTGTGCATATGTCATCGTCTCTTCCTACAGGCTTTATACATGAAGCATGTTATTTTTATGCAGATGAATTCAGGGTGCACTTACATTTTAACATCAGAGTGGAAAAGTCACACCTGTGATCTCATGAGCAGTAAAGTCCACCTGTAGTTCACCAAGGGTGGGGGGGGGCATACAGCAGCGGTCTTAAAATGACCTGCAAGGACAGAAAAATATATATAAAAATTCATATTCGATATCCAAGTGTTCGCACATATGAAACAGGCTATTACATGTGAGGTGAACCTATGTGGAGACACTTTTTGAAAATTTTAATGCTTTATCACATTTTTCTTTCACAAAACCGAGGGGTTAAAAGCAATCAAGCTCATATGGGCATTAGATTTTTTTTTTTTTTGATGAGCAGAAACCTTAACAAAGCAGTAGCAGGGGCTGTGGGATGTCTAATTCTAGCCTAGGCTTGATCAAGCTCTATCCTGAAAAAAGAAAGGTGCAATTTGCAAGCACAGTCTTTCGCCCATGGGAAACGGAAGAGACCGTTGGGACTTAAACTCCGTGCCTTTGCTTCCCTAGCAGCTCCCCCTTACCAGCATGACCACATGCAGAGATTCTTACACTACGCTTGTCACATATGTCATATTATTGGTCCAGCAGCGTTTGTAAAATCTTGTAGAGCTTATCCAAATCACAATGTGCAGCAGTATAATGGCAGTACCAGTATGTTATCCATTTCGTATGGTTTCGGAGGGTATCATGAGTGATGGACGGTATATGAGTGATATGTAGACCAGCAGACAGTAGATACTGTTGGTCTGTGTCTAATCAGAGTGTGCATCAAGGTTGTCTTTGTAACAGGTGTCTACAAATGTCTTTGTGTGCACAGTATGTCCGTTTCATGCACAGTTCCTCACACTTTAATCTGTGTTTTCTCATCACAGTGTGAATTGCCATGACGACAGAGCCAAGTTCAGAGTTAGAAGCCAAGCCGGAGCAGCAGGGGGCCGGCGCGGCACCGCCCCACACGTCCCCGCCCCTCGACGATCAGCTTCCACCTGCGGCCGCCCACAGCACTCCGGTTAGAAAAGAACAGGTAGCATCCTGCGTTCTGTTAAAGCTCAGCGTGGCTGTATGTCCGCTTCAGTTCGACAGGGTAACAGTTCCACAGCTGCATTTCAAATGTGGCTGCCCAACGCGTGGCCCGACATTTTAGAGTTCTGTGCTGGTATTAAGTAGTAGAGAGTGCCAGCACAGACCCAATTACCGAAACCCTCAGCCCACCAGAATGATGAAATAATATGCAATGTGAAAGAAGTTTCCCATCCATGCAGTGAGCTAGTGGAGCTTGATCTTTGACAACCGGTCACAGATACTAAGAGTTGACGCTTGATCGACTGAAGGATTGAGAGATTTTAAATTTTCATTGGTTTGATGGTCAAATTACATATACAGAGGCCGTGATCATCCCCGGCTATAACACAAGTAGACTGTAATTTCGTATTCATCTTTTCTTGTAGCTCATTGAAACAAGCGGTTGTTCAGTAGGAAATGTGCCTTGTACATTTTCAGCTGGTACCACATCTGCGATCTTAAGTAGAAGAAGACATATTTATAAGAGGGGAATGATGATCTATGATGTTTATGATATGAATTCCATCAAAAAAGATCTTGTTTTACTGAAAAAATGCTTTACATTTTTGCCACATTTCTAATTTGATGAACTTGAAAAGTCACAAATGCAGACTCGGAACTATAGACTATATACAATCAAATGTAATTCCTTATGTTAGCATGGAGATAATGGTATTGCCATTACATTGGATTTAAATTGTTTCAAAACCCATATTTTTAACGTCTGTTGTCTCTCTGAGGGTTAATGTGTAGAATACATAGAGTAGAGTGTGGAGCAGAGCAGTGTTTCCTAACTCTTGATCCTGGAAACATCCGACCCTACACATTTAAGTGTTTTCACTCCTCTCCACACCTGATCCACCTAATCGGCTCTGGTCGGTTAGTAAGTGAACAACCCCTTACTGAGTTGTACGTGTGTAGAACAAAACACTCATTACAGGCACCAGGTTTGAGTGTGTTCGGTCTACACGGAAGAACGTCCGTGAGGTTCGGGAGAGTGAACCGTTTTCTTTGTCTGCTCTCTAATGACTAGAACGGGGCGCGAGAGGCGGGAGGTGTCCCACAGGGGAAAGCAGATCAGCAGGTGGCTGAGGACGATCTCACCTCCCACAGGTCCTCCTCCAGCAAGCTCTCCAGGTCTCCGGTCAAGGTGACCAAGAAGCCCAAAAACATGCAGTGCAAAATCACACTGCTGGACGGCTCAGACTACACCTGCGTGGTGGAGGTGAGTGGAGCTTCCCGAAAAATGTACAGCCGAGAAAAATGGGTAATTATGAAAATGCGGTATTTCCTTCTAAAGACCTGTCTGAACTTGCACAGTTGAGTGAAACTCTGCGTAAGACTCACTCTCTGTGTAAGTGACAGCGGATGCACATGTGTTTACCGCGTCTCGCCTGTAAACAGAAATGTGTGCAGCTGCTGTGGAGGCATTAGAAAGATTGAGCTTCGGTTTGTGCTGTTATTCATTCAACTACATCCCCATTGTCTTGAGAGCAGCTTCATTTCTCGGAGTGAGAGAGGTGCCGGGTTTTTTTCAATAAAAGTAGAGATATTGGGCTCATAAACAAGCCTCAAGTTCTCCATGTGCATTTTCTTGCATCATCAAAGTACAGCGTAATTTTGCAGAAGAAAGAGGTGGTGTTGCTGCCTGGTGCTTCGCAGTTTAAACAGTTCTTGGTGTACACATCAGTTTTCATTCACCACCTTATTAGTGACATTTTGAATGACAGTTTAGAGATATTTCTGTGTTTTGCCTCTGGTTGGTTGTTTATGGGCTAAAACACCCTGTTATAGAGTATGGGAGTTACTGAGTGATCGAGCTCATCTGATAATGTTTGATTTAGTAGAAGTGGCTTCATAAAAGGCTGAGCCCATTCAGTGTGACCCTGAATTTCCTTTCTTTTTGTTAAATGTGCAAATTTCTCCCTGGCTTATATGATCCATATATGCTTGCTTGCTTATTTGTTTGTTTGTTTGTATTAAGTGGCACTCACACACTGCGAACAGTAAAAAGTGTGTTTGTCCTCTGCATCTTTTACACCAGTGTACATACACCAGGCACAGGAAGAATTTTTGGAGGCGGGGGGTAAGGCGTTCGGTCTTAAGCCCTATTCTCCTACCGTAAGGCCACGGGTGCCCCCTGAATGTAACTGTATGATTTTAGATATGTCCACCTTTTTAGTATGTTGGGTCCCACTTATTCACACTGGCGTCTTTCAGCACATGCTGTTCTTGAGACGGAAAAAAGCAAGGCAGCTAATCAGAACAGAGCTAATTTGTCTGAAAGGCACAAGTGCAAAAATTGCCTTTTTTAATTGTAAGGGATAAAGAGAGGTCGGGAAATTGTGATGTAAAAATCAATTACGTTATAAAAGACATAAGTAGGATTCTTAAGAAAAGGTAGGAAAGAATGTATTTCGGAAGATCCTTTAATACTGTATAAATGGAGAATCTAGTTCCTTATGCTGTAATATTACAAATAAAATATTCTGAATCAAGATTCGTTCGGTCATTGGCCACCGTCTTTAGTGGCTCTTCCCAAGCAGTGAAGAAAGTCTAATACACGAAGGCGCTAATTACAGGCATTGTGTACTCATCTGTGGAGAGTGGTGGGACCGAGCTGATTTGCCTGAACGTACTTTTCACAGCTCGAAATGGTTTTATTCTGGATTTCATTGTGTGAAGTGAAAATCAAATCCAGTCTGTAATTAGAGATTCACCACGAGCTCTGTAATAGTTTTTTTTTCTGATACTCTAAATGTGATTACAGCATAGAAAGGAAATGTTCGTGAAAGAAAGGGTTTGATGTCGTCAGAACAATAGCACTTTATCTTTCTCAGTGCTAAGACTAAACCTACAGTATGAGCCAGTACCGATACTGACATTTTTCCTGTTAAAGCTTTAAAATTGTACGTTTTGTAAATCTTTCACCAAATAAAGGGTTTAAGTCCAAAACATGTTCAAGACCATTTTCATGACTTTTCTTTGAAGCGCTGTTGGGACTGGATTTCACCCACATCAGTGCTATATTATCATTAATTCCACCTGTATTAGAAAATATATTTTAAAAATGGTTCTTCAGCTGTTTGTCTTTGTATTTTTTTAGCCAAATAAATAACAAAAAGTGTTACAAATGGAAATTTTTCATGTGCGCCTTTCCCTGTTGTCCAGAAAATGACCTCAAGTCATCAAGGATTTTCTGCCCAACTGTTTTTGTAGACTTGAGCCCCGTTCGTCAGGCTGCATAAATCGCATGATTTATGTATTTACTTCCTTACTGTCTAAGCAGGACAATGCTGAGCGCTAAACGACCTCCGCCAAGCACTGGAAACCAATCTACTCAGAGCAGTTTTAGCCTCTGGCACTGGATTTGGCCAGATTAGTATACATCCAAATCCAAAATCCAAAGAAAGATGATTAAGCATTGCAGGCTGCATGGTGTGTGTGTGTGTGTGTGTGTGTCTTGGTATATATAATGCTTCCTGTGATCACTAATTGTTGTGTTTGTGCATGTGTGTGCAGATGCGTACGCTGCACTGATAGTGGATCGTACCATTCAATGTGGAAAGGGACTGAAAGATGCTGTTTTACCGTATAGACACAACTCCGCCCCAATTGCTAATTGTTCCTGAATCTCAGTAACCTGAGAGTGTCACTGTTGTGCAAGTGCAACAAGTAAAGCAGGAAATATTAGTTGAAACAAATTCTAAACTTTCAGCTGATGCTACATTCAGTGTTTGTAAAAAGAAAATGTATATAAAAATGACATAATGTATTACGTCCATTTGTTGTCATTGTTTTCTCAGTGTTTGATATAAATGAAAAGTATGAGAAATGCAAACTTGGAGCTTTTGACAAAAATATCAGAATTGTATTCAATATGAACAACGATGTCTTTCTATACATTTTTTTTGATAAGGAGAGCTTGAATATGTGCCTTCACGTCGATGTGTTCATGTTTACTCCATGCATACAGCATACCTGTGGTGGCCAAGTGGTTAGGGCCTTGCCCTTGTGAACAGAAGGTTGCAGGTTCAAGTCCCAACCAGGGTATCACTTGAGCAAGGTGGGAGCACCCTGGGAGCTTCTCATACCTGCCCACTTGTCCATATGTGATGGGTTAAATGCAGAGGTCATGTTTTGTTGTGGGGAACTTCGTGTAATTGAGCATATTTAATCAAGCATTTTAGTTAGGACACCACTGAAGTAAGTGCTACAAGGAGTCCGACACATTCCTCTTAGTCAAAAAATACAAAAAATGCCGGGAGTATAACAGTGCAAATACTTTCAGGATGGAAATCAAGGGAAGAAAGTGATAAAAGCAGGAATCTCCAAAACGGAATGAATTAATGCACCACCAACACTGTCTCCAGCAGAGTAATAGCACTTGAAGCAGTAATGCCTTAAATCTTTATAAAAGACGACAAAATCAAACTCCTGAAAATGTCTACAGGTGTTTCTGTCCATCCCGCCACTGTGAGAAGACAGTTTGACACTGTGGGTCCGAAAGAACGAGATGTTAAAGAACTTCTACTGAGAAAAGGAAACAAAAGGACAATTATTTGCATTTGAACACTGAAACTGGGCGTGAGATGCTGAGGAAGGTTTTGTGGATTATGTGTGTAAATTTTGTAATTACTTGGATCGTTAAAGGACAGAAACTTTTAAGATTAAACTCTGGAGATGTTTACAAGAAGGAAATATTACGGCAGATTTCTGCAGAAAAGCCAAAAGAAAATCTGTTGTATAGATGAAAAGCTGTAATAAAGGGCAAAGGGAGGACAGACTAAAAGATTGTATACTGTATTTTGTGGAAGTTTGTGTTTTGCCTGCAGCGCAATACATTTAGTTTCATTCCTTTTCCTTGAGGCTAAAAATCGAATACTGAATAATTTGTGTCGTTTTGACTGTAAATTAAATAAATCGGATGTGGCCTTCGATACAGTACTGTCATATAGTTATTACTGAAGGAATCCTGAGTCTATACTACACAGGCCATTTGAAGTGTACCCATAACATAAGCCCTGTCCCTTCTCCCCACTTTATTCTCATAGGATGAAGCCAGAGGATGTATTTTGCTCATTGTCAGCAGTTTTTATGAGGGACTGTTAAACCCACCCCCCCACCCCCCCCAAAAAAAAAAGCCTCAGCAGAGTACAAGGCTCTATATGTGAAAAGCCTTTAAAATTCTGAAACACTGTCAAATTACATTTTTGATGCATATTGAAATGTTAATTATATAGTCTAGTTATATATATATATATATTATATGACTTGATTTCTAAAGGCTAATATACACACTTGAAATTGCTCTGATGATTCAGAAACGGAAGCTGTATTGAAGCAGGGAAGCGCCTCGACACAGTAAACCTGCTGGCTCATATCTTAATGAGGTCTTGAACCCTGTGTGCGCAGTAAACCTATGCAGAATAGTAACGCTCTCCATCTCTGCTGATAAACGCACCAAATTGATGAGTAAAATTAGGATTATCAGTACAGGAAAAGCTACGTATAGTAGAAGTTCATGCTGAGTTTTAGGTCCTGACATAATTAAGGAGCTTAAAAATAGTGGCAGGTAGGACTGTGCATTAATGACATTTTAATATCAGTTATTTTTCCAGTTTTTGTACCGCATGGTTACTGAACAATGCTTTTTTTTGACTTGCGGATTCCAGATTCCAGTGGGTTTTACAGATTTTCTGTCTTTCTTCAGAGCTGATCACGGTCAATCTTGACAATGCTTGTGATTGCACTGGGCCAGTCAAGCAGCCCTAGTGAAGCTCTGACTGATGTGGATGTATTGTATAAATTGATGCACATGTTATTGGACATGGCAGCTAATTCACAATAATTTTTGAGTTGAATCAGATGCCTAAATGATTCTGGACGGGGGAACTCAAACAGAAATGAAATCCTAGATTAGAACAGAAACGGTCTGAAAACCTAGGTGTTCTCTGGATTTAGAACAAGCTGGTTTCCCAGACAGGAAATGCCCTGTTATGGGCTATATTTTGTTTACAGTGGAACATCCATCCCATCCATCCATTTTCTAAACCATTTCTTCTGTTTCTTCTGGTCATTTGTCTTGAGCTTTTAATTTCCAGTTACTGTATTCAGTTGTTGTTTGGCTGAAACTGGATCATAACCTGCTTTACGTGCTGCTGGGATATAAAAATGCTAACTGATTTTGTGTTAATGTTTAATAATGGACAATTATTTTTTCTTCTTTTAAAAAGTTACTATTTTGTAAATATAAAGCTTTGTGATGTTCAGCTTGAGTAGTTTCAGGGAGTGTAAGAAGCTTAAGTGTGCTCCAGTCTATTCTTGTAACGTTTATCATGCACTGTGTGCAGCGCAGCCCCTCGTGTTTCTTCTGATGCTTAAGATGAGCCATTAGTTCTAGGTGTTAATGCCTGTGGTTCATAGCGGCTTATGGTGGTGACGAGCAGCTTCACACTGCAGAAAGCTGATTCTAGTGTCTAATCCTGGCCCCCAGTCTTTTAGTACACACTGAGCAACTGATGCCATTATTAATCGAGTGGAAGGAGGGATGATGAGAGGAGGAGAGCAGCAGCTTTTTCCTGCTGCTCCACCCCCTCGGCATGCGTCAGTGTCTCCGAGGGGGAAGGACCTTCTCTGTGATGCTGTGCCCTGTTGTAGATGGAAACCCTGTTTCTGGGAGAGGCTGCACCACCAAATATCACTCACACACAGACCCTTATAAAAGCTTTTTGTGAAAGCAGTATTAAATAGTGCCTTGTAGATATTGGAGTTGTATTTCTAATTTAGATTTTTGACTTTCAACGATTATAAAAAGAAGTTCATTCAATTTAAACAATTATGTTAACAGTCACAATGATGCTCTCGTTGTTTTATCCTTTGTTTGTGCTAGGGCTTTCAGATTTTGGGTTTTTTGGGAGCTGATTGTGGGCACTACATTTACATTTACATTTACATTTATTCATTTAGTTGACGCTTTTATCCAAAGTGACTTCCAGGACAGAGGCAACAATGAAGCATTAGTGCTGCACAGGGCAACACTGAAGTGACTGCTACAAGGAAGACCATTGCATTTCTCTTAATTGTAAAATAAATAACAATAAACAGCAACTACTACAATGAATACATACGCCAAGTGCTTACAGTAACTACTACAATATAACCAGTTGACAAGTGCTACAGTAAAACTGTCTTATCTAAAGACAATATTGATGATTCCAGTTGAATTATACTTAAAGCTCAAGAAATGTCATTGTTACAAAGACAAATTTAGTTTAGGTTCAGTTTAATTAATCATATGTATGTTAACACTTAGTCAACAGAGCAATGAAATGTGCTGGACGAGAAGACTAGTAAACTTTGAAGTGAGAACATGCAATATATGGAACGGATGTAAGAAATATAAAGGGAGCATAGGAAGGGCTTAGTAGTCAAGGTATTTATGCACCAAAGAGGAAGGAATGTATGTGAGCGAGCATTTTTAGTCTAAATCAGTGCAAGAATTGCATGATATTTCCAATGTCAATGAGTAATCGTGTTAAATAATCTCGATCTAAATATTTACCAAAATAATCAAGAATATGAATTTCCTGTAATTGAGCAGCGCTAGTGTCACATGTGAATATGACACTTGAATGTTATAAGGCAATTTCAAATACAAAGTGAAATGAGAAATCTGTGCCTACTGTAGTTCCCCCCTATTTTTACACACCATTTAGAATCTCAGGCTCTTTCTGTTTTTACTCTTTCTTAATTGCTTTTTGGAATGTGCAATAAAATTATTACATTTGTTTAACAAAGACAAAACGTGTCATAACCATTAGGAAAAGTTGTTTTTTAGCAAACCCCCCATTGCTCTGCTATGTCATTAAACCCAGGTGTGGATAGCACATTTTTCTGAGGACACCCATTTAGAACCAAGGCTAGTTCGATGGTGATTTAATGTTGACTGCAGGTCAAATCAAATAGGCTATTTTTGATAAAATGTTGCATAAATGTTTCACTCTGAAACTGAAAAACAGTTATTTTAACTGTTGACAATTTTGCTCCTCCCCCAGTCTTTCCCATGAACCTTCCCCATCTATGGGACAGAATTTTATATTTCAGAACTTACAAGAGACAACACAGTCATGTAAATGAATACTGGGAATCTGTTTATCAGTGTTAATAAGTAGTGAGTGGTGTCAGGCAGATTTGAGAGGCACATTATGAATTTATTAAAAACATGATTTTACTATAAATTCTTCACATTTATCACCTACAGATTTCAGAATGAATCCAGTTTTAGTCTGTTCATATATTACAAATAATGTTCCACAAGTGCACAGTGGATATATTTCCCCAGAGGACCGCTGTGGTAAACCATGATGACTGATTAAATTTGTGTGTTTCACTGAGCACTGTGTTGTTTTCCTCATTTGTTCTGTTAAACACTTATGCTTCATTTACCATCAACAGCTCAATGCAAAGTCTTGTTTTAGGCCTTGGAGAATCAGTATGTCTGGGGATTCTTTAGGGTGTTGAATAAGTGGATTATATACAAATATTCCTCAGAAGCATCATAATAGCCCTGAAAAGTGCATAAAACAGCATAATTTAGGAAGCTGTGATCTGGAAACCTCACAGCTTGATTATAGTGGACATGCAAGTCTCTGTCTTGGCTGCTTAGCTCCTAATTGAGTTTTCTGTAGTGTCAGCAACTGTGATGATAATGATCTTTAGTGTTAAAACAGTTAACCTAAAACACTGTTAATGTTACATATGACAAGTAAGACTAATGCTCCTAGTTTGGTCAGTTCAGATTCATTAATTCATCGTGACAGGTGCGTAATCGCAATTCCCCTCAGTTTGGAAACGTTAATTCCTTGTGACAGTTAAAGGGGTGAATTTGACACACACATTTCTCCCTACAGAAACGGGACAAAGGCCATGTGCTTTTAGAAAAAGTCTGGGAGCATCTTAACCTCCTGGAGAGAGACTACTTTGGTATCACGTTCCGTGATGTAGAGAATCAAAAGGTAGGTCTTCGCATTTTGTGTGTTTAAAAAAAAAAACACACACAAAAATTATAAAATTCATTAAGAAAAGTTTTATGTTGTTTGTGTTCTTTACAGAACTGGGTGGACCCAGCCAAAGACATGAAGAAGCAGATCAGGGGTGTGTGTTTACAGATGTTTTACTAAAATGAAAAAATATTGTATTTCCATGTCAGTGATGGTTCCGCATTGTAAATACTGTTCAGTCTAGCACCAGGTTCACAAAGATCTTTCATTAAGAAAACCTTTCACTGTTCTTAGTTAATCTTGACATTTTAGGAGAATTGCTTAATTTCAGAGAGCTGGGATTCGGAAAAGCAATCCGAATGCCTGACAAGCATAAGAGTAGAGCTAGTTTGCATATAAAAAGAAACTCTAGGCTAATCACAGATCAGTGCATTTAATTTGGTTGGTTTGGCGAGCCCAGTCAGACTGAAATTATATGCAATCTTGCCACTCAGCTGGATCTATCTGGCTTTTAAAAAGCTAGCAAGCTTACTGGGTAATCAATGGATTTATGGGCAGCCTGACTGTGGCAATCCATTAAAATACTTGTTTGGGATTTGTTCAACCATCTGAGGACATGACTGGAGGATAGGTTTACAGCAAGCTCTGTGTGCTGACAATGTTCTTACAAACCTGCTCTTATGATGACCAAGACCAGAAAATAAGCATTCATGCATAAAAAGTGTCATTTTAATCCTTTAAACAGAATGTTTTTGGCACTGTATGATGGCATGTACTTACTACGGGTTCACAGACAGACGTATTGCATTTTTGACTACAAAAGAGTAAGAACTGCAGGTAAAAGAGAGATGGCATATTCTGACTGTTGTTGTTTTAAACATGTTATTGTGTTTAGTAGCTTATTTACCTGTCCGGTGATGTGATTCACATCTTCAGTCTGTCTAACACGCTTTAAATTTTATTGCTTTAAATGATGAGATGAAAATATTTGTATTGGCACTAAATCCAAAGAAAATACTCTTAGTGACTTAATGTTCCTTTCAGCCAATCATGTTGTTTATGTACAATTTTTGTGCAGGAGTTGCCTGGAACTTCTCCTTCAATGTGAAGTTTTACCCTCCAGACCCTGCTCAGCTCTCTGAGGACATCACAAGGTCAGAGCTGCATCAGGCCTTCAGTTTGCAGTTAAAGCCCACAGAGAAACTGCCGAGCTTTCAAGCAGACTGAGACTGAGAGCTGTTAACCCCGTGGCTGTTTTGTTGTACCTTAGCGCAGTAGCCTATTATGCAAATTCAACGGAAGCATTTTGATTGGCACAATTTCATTAGTCGGGCTCTTCACCTCATCTGGATCCTGGGAGAACAGCCTATATGTAGCTTCGTCTTTCTGCTGCTTTCCTCCGTAAAATCACCTTTACTCATTCGGCTTCTTTCTCTACAACTCCGTCCGTCTCTCTTTCTCCCCGTTCTAGGTATTACCTATTTCTGCAGCTGAGAGATGATGTTGTGTCCGGCCGTCTGCCCTGCTCCTTTGCCACACACACAGTGCTTGGTTCATACACAGTTCAGTCTGAGCTGGGGGATTATGACCCAGATGAATATGGCGCGGACTACGTTAGCGAGTTTCGTTTTGCCCCACACCAGACCAAGGAGCTGGAAGACAAGGTCATGGACCTCCACAAGAACTACAAGTGAGCTTCACACACCCTGACCTAACCAATACTAAAAGAAACAATGTTTGGTTATGAAAAAAACTCTAATCCGTGAGCAATATGTGGAAAAAAAGTCCACAATAGCTCACAACATTTCCATGATACATAATATGTATTGTGATTATGAGTCTTGCAAATATGTTGGAGCATAGAAAATCCATAACGTAAATGGTAAAAAAAATAAAAATATATGGTGGAAAGATAAGCAGTGTACAATCACTGTCTGAACAAAACCTTCTTCAAAAAATACAGCTTCACAGGAAATTCCTATTATTGTGGACTATTATTACTACTGTGAAAGTAACTATTTGTTATTGTGAACACACTCAATCACACAAAGTGCACAACAAAATATGTCCTTTGCATTTAACACATCACACATGCTCACGTGGAGCAGTGGGCAGCTATCAACATTGCCCCAGGGAGCAGTGTAGTGGGACGGTACCTTGCTCAAGGGAATCTCAGTAGTGCCCGGGCCGGGACTCGAACCTGCGACCAGCTGTTCCCAAGGCCAAAGTCCTAAACACTTGGCCACCACTGCCCACACTGTTTGTATTGACATGACATTATTTGTATTGTAAACTAATATTAGAACTAATATGTAAGATGTTGAAATATGTTTCTATATTTTAGTATTTTCTGGACCTTTCTATTTGTCCAAATAATGCTAAAAAGTAGGTGGATATACAAAAATGTGTTGTTCTTACAGCTACTGTGTGTGTACATGGTTATACTGGTCATTTTCTGACTACGTTTTGTGATAATGAGGTTATGTGAACATACAGTACCCATAATACATTCAAAAAAATCTTTACTGTGACATATTTGATCACAGTGATGAGAACAAATTGTGATGCTGCCTTCGCTGGTCATCAATAATGTCATTTTGGGTGCTTTAACTCATTTCAGTCTTTAAGGCCTTGTTTTAGCAAAGGGAAAAGTCAAACTATGGACCTGAAGCAGCCAATGTAATATCTGGAAACTGTCCACATTTCTCTGTCTCTCATCAGAGGGATGACACCAGCTGTGGCTGAAATGCACTTCCTGGATAATGTGAAAAAGCTGTCTATGTATGGAGTGGACCTCCATCACGCTAAGGTACAGAACCCACACCATGCTCCCCGAGACACATGGAGCAGGAGTCCTTCAGTGACTAGCAGCATGATTCAGCTTCGACTCCTCTTCCATTTGTCTGCACTATTTTGGGTTTTGGCTGGCTAGTGTACCATCTAAGCCTTAGGGCCTAGTAGAGCTTTCTCCTCATGACAAGGTCAAGCCAAGGCTCTATTTACCCCTCAAGCTCGACAGACCTGGTTATGATTCAGATCAAAATACATGTTCTCAAAAACACATACACAAATATTTGAGGTTATGAACAAAGCACAATAGAAGCAGCACACGGACGTCTTCTCTTTTAGGCGACCAGAGTTAGCGCAGTGACGTTACATGGGCCCTTAATCATAAAATGTGATCATTTATTTCATGAAGCATGTCTGCATTATGAATCTGTGTTTCCCCTTCACATTGATAACTTTCTGTGATCCTTCAGCTACACTCCCCTTAAAGTCTCTTATAAGCAACAGCTTGTAAGTGTTGTATGTTCAGAGTGTTCTGTTCACTGTTTTATGTTTTCGTTGGTTGGTTGTATTGTCATCCGTGCTGCAGTTCGTTGGTGACAATGATGGGATAGAGAGCCTACAGGACTTTTGGATTAGGTCATCACCTCTAAGTGGGTCGCGCAGGAAAGACACATTTTGAAAAGCATCCATGACAGATTTTTTTCTGTGCAGTGCTGCTGCTTTGTAAGACGAACTGACGTCTTTTCAGTACATGGCAGGGCCTCAGAGAATGAGAGTTAAGGGGCTGGTCAGTCACAACTCAGAAAAGCACAAAAGTGACTATTGATTATATTAGTAGTGATTATTTTCATAGAGTTTTTTGGTGGGAAAGACCAAATTATTGAATTAAGATAAGATAAGATAACTCTTTATTAGTCCCATAACATAAATTATGAAGCCTAAAAATAAGGATTATCATGCAAGTGTGAAAGTAATGTATTTGATTAAGTTTAATCAATAAATCTTGTCTGCTGTAGCCCTAGTTGAAAGAATCTGTTGTCTGTATAAGTTCTCCATATCCTGTATCTGATCTAACAGTGCTATGACTCGCAGCCATTCAGGGCAGCAAGTAACCACTAGTTCCATCCTTAGTCAATCTGTTCATTATGGTTTTGATCAGGAAAAGAAAAGGTTATTTAACTATTTTATTCATTTTATTTAGTAACTATAAAACAATAATATATAATGTGTTATAATTATACACAATGCTTTATTTAAAAACTACCATGTCAAACATAAAACTTCTGCCCTGTTTTCTAAATCATCACAAATATGACTATCGGATATTTTGCTTTGCTGTCAAAAACGTTATTTCAATCAGTGTGACAATAAAAAAAACAATAAAGGAACACATTGTTTTCCCCTCTTATGATAAATCAAAGCCAAAATAACTTTCATAATCGAAACGTGATACTGAAAGATACCAAGCACAAAGAGAAGGCCCAGTCATCAGCCTTTGTGTTAAGTCCTGCAGAAGAACACAGCAAAAATAGGTATTTTGGATTAAGACCTTCATTTTACCTGTGCTCCCAAAATAAAAACAATAAGAGTTTAAAAAGCTTCACTGTGAGTAATGTTTTCTAAAAGCTCAGTTTTTGAATGGACTGGAGTCTAAAATGCTGAGCTGAAAGTAGAAAACCAGAACCCAACTTTAGTAACAGAACAGTATAATTCACCACACAGTTTAACGCAAATAATGTACAACTCTACTGTTTCCTAAATTAGAACGAAGCCAGCTGAAAATAGATAACGACATTCTATTTTTGAGTTAGTTACTCATCATGCTGAGCTTCTGCTGTAGATGCAGTGCATTTTCTCTAGCTCGTTTTTACATATTTCACAGAAAACATCTTTAAAGATGATGCTAAAGTGAAGTGTTTCCATTTTCCATATTTTGAGACTTTGGGCTGTGTGCACCCTTTGAAACTTGGAACGCAGTTTGTACTGTCTAGTTTCTTTTAACTAAGGGATGTAATGCCAGATGAGAAGCATAAACAAAGTCAATTGCAAGATTTGTGGCTTACAAATGTTTTATATCAGGGTTAAAGATTGAATTGCTTTGTTGTTGCAGCGCTACTGTCATCTATACGTTGTCTAAAGTGGACAGCCTTTTAACATCTTCAGTCTACTGTCTACTGGTTTTTCCACTTTGTTAGTCAGTATCTGTCTCTGAATATAGCAGGTCTCAGTTGATAATAGTCATTAAAACAAATGTGATTTGTATTGGAAAAGGTATAACTGTTTCAGGGTGCAATTTGATCTACTAGGCAGGATTGCCAGTGATGGGGAAAACCACTGCTCCTCAAACACAGTTGGTATACAGTATAGTAGGTCATTCTCATACTGATTCATATTCCTTTTATTTCATTCGTTTAAGTCTCATTCCCGGAGCTGTAGAAAATGGCAACGTTAACACTTTTTTCATCATTGGCTTTTGCATTCCAGAAATCCTGGCACAGTTGTCCAAATCTGCAACACTTGCATAGCAATTAATGAGCCTTAATTACACTTGACTGCAGTTGATATTATGTCAGAGTTCTTCTGAAGGCATCTATCATCCCATAAATGGTCATTGGGCGGTCTCCTCTCAAATAAAGCCAAAGACCAAGCAATGACCAGCATGGAAACTGTCCCTCAATTTGGTTCAGCCCCTCTTCTTTTTCCCCCTTTTCTTACTGAATGGCCTAGTTGGTAGGAAGCTTCTTTGAGTGCTTGTCTCCAGCTAAAGGAGAGGTAAGGCTGCATTTGTGCTTTTATGTGTAATTGTATGTGTGTGTATGTTCCTCCTGTCTGACCCCAAGTCTTCGTGCATGACCATGGACCTGAGAGTCCCATTGTCTGAGCTTCGGCTGATTTGGTCCCAATACACGTGCTATTGTGGCCCACTGCCTATTCTCAGCGTGCTCGTACACGGAGGTCACATTCCCCAGAGAAAGACCTAACATAGCCAACATAGTTCCTTGTCACATGTTAATGTAGAAGCCCATCCAAAGTTCCCATTTCCATTTGCTTTACGAACCGCTCATTAATTGACAAACGTTTTAGAAAAGCCTCCATCATTATCCAGTAAGCACCACGTTAATGACTAGTGTTGGTCACAGTGTTTTAACTACTCACTGTAGTTGGAAGTACATCCATTGCCCTAAATATCTTTCCCTAAAAACTTTCCTGAAACATTGTGGTAGTGTGTAATTTTAATGTGTACCTTTGAGTTCCATCCATAATGATTGCAGTTGGATATTCAAACCTGCTTTTCACACCACAGGACGTTGCACTGAATGGGTAGCAATAAGGACTTTTTCAGCATCTGACAACTGTGAAAGCTTTATCCATCTTTAAGAGGCTTTTGTCAGGTTCTGATTACCTAAAAAGTGTCTCAAGCATTCAAACTACAATAACTAGCCATGCTGAAAGGCAACACAGTCACACTCTTTTGTGAGCAGTAATTTGAAATGGATCTGACAGAGATTTTTATGCCATGCTAGTACAGCAGACAATAGAAGCATAAGGACAGTGGGGGCTGACCAGTGGCATTTATACATCCAAGAAAAGAAGTAGATTAGGCTCCAAATTGCCTCCTGAATGTGTAGTGCATTTTTCTCTCTCAGGGGTATTGCCTCATGGGCTGCTCAACAATGGTTCCACTTTCAGTTTTCTTCATATCTGGACACCCAGACCTGATGTTACTTACTGCAATAACACATTGCTTTCATTTCTTTGAAAATAAAGCCATTTTGCATTTTGAACAGCCATCGTTAAGATTTTTCTGATAGGCTTGATATATCACCAGACGTTTTTTGCTACTACCAGTTTTTACTGGACATTTTTATCACATCTGATTTGTTCTTTTGGAGCCACTCAGAAAACTTCAGTCCAGCCGTATGTCCAGTGATTGCTGTTTTCTGCCTATAAACTAATAGCCCAGGTTCATGTACGAAATCATTTCCCAGGATTCCGAGGGGGTGGAGATCATGCTAGGAGTGTGCTCTTCTGGCCTCCTCATCTACCGTGACCGTCTGCGCATCAACAGGTTCGCTTGGCCCAAAGTCCTCAAGATCTCCTACAAGAGGAATAACTTCTACATCAAAATTCGACCTGGAGAGGTGAAACCTGTTCAGAGCTTAAGTACTTCTACTGTGGAATTTCATGTAGAACACTTACGAAATGTCGAAATACGTTGTGCTCTTAATCTGTAGTTTGAGCAGTTCGAAAGCACGATTGGCTTTAAGCTCCCCAACCACAGAGCAGCAAAGAGACTGTGGAAGGTTTGCGTGGAGCACCACACTTTCTTCAGGTGAGAACTGCTGTTTTTTTAAATTAGGTCCAATTGATCTGTGCTTGATTTATGCCAGAAAGTAATCAAAGCATTTACATATTCATCAGGTTGGTATCTCCAGAAACACCTCCCAAGAAGTTCTTAACCCTTGGTTCCAAGTTCCGCTACAGTGGCAGAACCCATGTCGAAACGAGACGGGCCAGTTCACAGATAAATCGCCCAGCTCCCTACTTTGAGCGTTCCACCAGCAAACGCTACACCATGTCTCGCAGCCTAGATGGAGGTCAGTTCAGTTTTTTGTTCACTAACTTTGTAAACTGTGTCTGAATGGTATAGTTCTTGAGGGATACTGGATTTAGTAAATGTGTCTGTTATTAAATAATAAAGGAGACTAATTATAGAAAATGTGTTGTGGTTGTTTAGTGTTATTTTTTTGTGATACTGCTTCCATTTAGTGGAGACTATATGTTTTGTCTATGTTCTACCAATTCAATTCAGTTTTATTTATATAGCACTTTTTACAACAGATATTCTCACAGTTCTATTGTCAGGTTTTGGTACAGAAGTAGGCGCAAGGGAATTATGCTTGAAAGTTTGTTAGAACTGTTGTTTCCCCTGTTGTTGAAGTAATTGCCCACAAGATACTTACAATACTTACTTACAATAACACAAAAACGGAACCAACGGAAAAGGAACCAGAGCAGCAGAACAGTGTCGTTAAGACAAAGAACCGACACTGAACAGACCAGACACAGGGTATACATACATGAACATGATTGGTTACAGCTGTGACAGGGCAGGGACCTAAAGACACAGCTGACAAGGCAGGATGAACTTGTGACAACATGGAAAGAAAACATAAACCATGTGAATACAGAAAACAAACAAGCGCCACTAACTGCAGCAATCCTTACATCTATGTTGGCACTATCAGTCTTTTTAAGGAACACTCAGGTAGCTCTTTTCCACTGGGGCGGTGCTGGTGCTCATCCAGAGCCAGTTCTACCATGGTGCTTTTTGAGAACTGGCCCGCATTTCGACAGATATGAGTTTGTCACTATTTGATGGCGAGAAACATTGAGTATATGGGCGTCTGCTTTGTTTGGTTTTGATCAATTTACTTTTGAAGCAGTGGAGGCCTAGTGGTCAGGACGTTGCCCTTGGGTCCTGTAGGTCGCAGGTTCAAGTCCTGGCCAGGGCACTACTAAGGTACCCTTGAGCAAGGTACCGTCCCACTACACTGCTCCCCAGGCGCTGTTGATAGCTGCCCGCTGCTCCACGTGTGCACGTGTGATGGGTTAAATGCAGAGGTCATATTTCGTTGTGGTGCTTGAGTGTGTTCACAATAGTCAATTTCATATTGATTTTGAATGTAAAACCTGAGAGTAAGAACTTTGTCAGTTCGGGCCAGTTTCCAGTACCGACAGTTTGGTGGAAAAGAGGTAAGGGAGAACATGGAATTTCGGTCAACATACCCAAAGTATTTAACATAATATTCTGACACTCATTAGGGCACCAATTTGCAGAATATCAGTGTTTAGTACTGATGCAGCTTCATTTTTATGCAGAAAGCATTCTAAGCCTAAATGGAATACATTATAATTTAATAATTAGCATATTGCAAAGGCCCAAAAAGCAAAAACTAATTAACCTACGCATTATTTCGCATTCCTAATTTGAAGTGCAGAGGTTAATGAAATAATCAGGTATAATGTGCACAGAGCTGATTTACTATTTCAGTGAAAAACGGTGATGTCGAATGATGAGGACAGGCACATAGCAGTGGCTGTCTACTAATTGTTGTCCCTAGCAACTCCGTTCATGATGACATGATGTTGTTAAAGTGAGTGTGATGATTTGGATTTAACAATGAAAATCTTTGCTTTATTGACAGGATTGTGGACATAATTTTGTTCTCTACGCAATTGTTTTTCCACTAAATCTTACTTGGCCATCCAAGAGCTAACATGCATTAGGGGATCAAGCTGTTTCCTCCAACCAATGCCAGAGCACGTCTGTGCCGCTGCTAATGCCAGCATGTCAGCCAGTCTCACTAGAGTTTGTCATTGTTATTTGTTGTGTTCACATTGCTTTTTTTCTTTCATCCAGCTCAGCTTTGATTTGTTGTTTTATCAACTGGTACCAGACCTCCATTAATGTCCTCCATTCTGCCAACCCTGTGGTTTCTCCACTGAGAAGCACTCATTGTTGTTCTCGGGCAGCTCCTCTGATGAGCCCCAGCTTTATGTTGTACCCTCCTTTTTTTCAAAACACCTTAATGAAAACAATAAAAAAAACAAAAAGACTCGCCGCAGGGATTTTCAGCTTACTGCTGCATTGTAATCTCTGTTCTCGAAAAGCACACCGTCACTTTTCTTTTTCTCTCCCTTATTTTAATTAATTGACAAATTTGAATTTTACCGCACCCCCCGAGAGCTCGACGGAAGCCAGCAGCTTTTCACTTGATCTCTGGCGTGGGCTGTCACTCCTGGGCTTAAAGAGCTGGTTTTGAATGCTAATGCTCTTAATGTAGCTCCTGCGTTCAGTGAAGAAAAGCGTCGTTGGCATAGGCAGTAATTTGATTACTAGAGCAAAGAATTGACTTGTCTAAAATACTGATCAGACTAATTATTCGTTTTCCATTGTCATTATTTTACACATTAAAACTCATTGAATTGCCAGTATCAGTTGCTTGCATCCTCCAAGAGAGGCCAACTTTCCACTGTATGAGAGGGCTGTGGTTAACTGTCTTCTGCCTCTGTAACTGCAGATCACTTTCATCATTCAATTTATAATGAACTGCTTAATAAAACGTCTAATCCAGAGTATAAATTAAGATTGGACAGATAAAATGATGAAATTATTTAGCTTAATATTCTGTTGGCCTGTATAAAGGCATGCAGCATAGGGGAAACGTGTTGGTACGTGCAAGTACACGGCTTCAACATTCAAAATTAAAGTTCCTAAATGGTTTTTGACTTTGATACATTATTTCAGAAAGACCTACCAGCTAGTCTTCCTGTAGTGTTGACTTTCTGTCAATCTCTTCAGCTCAACGAAGCATCCCACAAAAAACGCCGACTGTAGTCCCGGGATATAAACCACTTACTGCTATGAATGGCACTAAACCAACAGGTAGATACATCTGCGTGTCTACACTCCCCCTCAACCCTACAGCTTGTTAGTTTGGAAGGTGGTAGATGCACTGGCCTCCTCGTTATCTTTACATTCTGCTCTGCGCATTCTTCATTTCTCTTTTTTGCACTTGGGCAAGTCCCCATACCCCACCTCAGATTAGCCCTCCTGCGGTGATCATCAGGCCAGCGCTGCATGTTCCCAACTGATTGAGCTGCTGCTCTAGCATGTATCTGCTCACTTTTAGCTGCAGTCTCCCTTGGCTTAGCTTGTAATTTTTTTGTCTTTATTTTTCACACTGTGTCTGATGTGGAGTTTCGCATTACAATCAAAAGCACTGTGGTCCAGCTCTGTGAAAATACGATTGCAATCACTGGCCCCTGATGCGCTTGCTGGTGAAACTAGGCCAGAATGTAATGAGACAGGTTTTTTTTTTGGTTTTTTTTTTTACATGTGTCTCTTCTGATTTGTGGCTGATATCAGTTTGACTGTACGTTACCATGTTGTTGTCTTCAGAAAACATATATTCACTGAGATTGCTCTGAGGGTAAGCCTGTGGCAGTTTTGGGACTAAGGTGATGGAGAGGTTAAAAGCAAGCAGAAATATTAGCTTGAGGGAACATCGATCCAGACTTTCCATTTCGATGCATTTGAACTCAGTTTCTACATTAACTTTATTAAGTAAATACCGGGAAGAAGCAAAAGTAGCCTTTCAAGGTCAGAGTATTTATACTGGTGATTTTTAAGCATAACATAGGTAATAAAACTTTAGATAAGCAAAGTTACTTTAGTTTTACTTTACTCCAGCAGTGCTGGACAAATGAAGATCATTTCATGAATGAGTGTGAATAATGCTAAACTTCACAAAGCATGAGCTACAAATAGCACAGCAGCCATTGTGAATCCTCTTGTTTTACTGTTAAAAAGGCCAGTTTAGTATAGCAATCTGCTGATTTGCAGTTTATGCGTTTTTTTTACAAATACACTGTTAGGTCATTATGTATTTCAAACTGTTTTGCTTTACCTGTAATTAGTAATGTTGGACCACTAGTGGTATCATATTATCTTTTTACATAAATCAGTTAGTATAAATGGTTTATTTTATGATTATTATATGAAAAGCGATTACAAAACAAACAACTGGAGAAACTCAGAACAGCAAAGCTGACGTGTGTTATATATTGATTAAAAAGCCAATGTATTTAAAACTGTAATTTTAAGAAAATTATGAATTAAGGGGAATCCATTGTCTGTGTCTTGACTCCCTATATTTACAAGCATGAGTTCACTGTATGGTTGTATACAAAAGTTTGTCCTTGGAACCCTGGTCAAATAACACATTTTGTGGATTTTCTTAGTGAAAAGAAGTCTCCTCTTCATGGAACGTGTGTGTAAATGTGACAGCTTTTTTATTTGTTGAAATAATTGTGGTCAGCGCTGTCGCCTCACAGCGAGAAGATCCTGGGTTCGATCCGCAGGTCGGCCATGGGTGCCTTTCTGTGTGGAGTTTGCAAGCTCCTCTGGGTGCCCCGGTTTGTTAAATGTTGTATGAATGGTTGTCGTGTGATGGGTTGACCTCTTGTCCTGGGTGTTCCCTGCCTTAGGCCCGCAGTCAGCTGGGATTGGCTCCAGCTTCCCTGCGAAACGGAAGAAGCGGTGTAGAAAATGGATGAATGGTGTAGAATAATTCAGAAACATTTTTTTCATTTTTTGAAGTAGTATAACTTTAAACGTTTTAAACGTCTTCTTGTAATATTCAGTATCTTTTCTTCTTTAGTTTCTTCACTGTCTGTGGAACATTAGCTTTCAGGTATTGCTTATATTAAGTGGAATCATTTTTTCCTAAAATGTATCTGTGCCACTGGCTGCCACAAAATCCCAAAGGAAAAAAGCTCCAACTTCATTCTTAAGATTTGGCAAGTTGGTTTCCTTTAATTTAAATGCTTTTCCTTTTCTCTCAAATGCACACCTTTGTTGACTGTACAACAAAGAGTGGTGAGGAATGTTTTTCATCAGACCACTGCAATTCTAAAATCTGCTGTTGTATCACTTACTTTCACTTAAATAAAATTGACAAAACATGTCGTTTGACCAGGAGTTGCCTGCATTTTAATACAACTGTGTTGTTGTGTGATGCCTAGTTTTTTCTCAATGAGATTTGATTCTTGGCTGATATCTGGAAAGAAGAGCTGTGCTTTTAAATTTGTGTTTGGTATGGTAGTTTCCCTCGCTTTGATGCTGTTCCTTTACCCTGTAGGTTTGAAAATGAATGCAGGATGGCTATGCTCATGCATATTGCAATGTAGTGGCATCAGCATCCACGCTTCAAACACAAAGTGAATATCGTCATTTTTATGCACTGAATGAAAAACTCTAAATGATTGTGTGTGTGTGTGTGTGTGTGTGTGTGTGTGTGTGTGTGTGTGTGTGCGCGTGTGTGTTGTAGAGATGGGCACAGCATTGTACGGGGCTGCGAAAGGCATCGCCATGAGTGATCTCATCACCACAGTTACACCAGAGAAGAAGACCGAGGAGAAGCGAGCCGAGGAAGGAGTGTTACTTGTAGAAAACGTTATTGTGGTGGAAGAAGAGGACGAGACGACAAAGGCTACAGAGGTTTCACTACCAAGCCCACCAACTCCTGTTCGAGACACAAGGGTACGTCATCTTATGTTGACATTTTTGTGAAAACGATTGTTAGGGATTTGTTCAGTGGTAATGATTACCCGGTGACCCGGTGATCGAACCCAGGACCTTCTTGCGACAGCGATAGCGCTAACCACTGCACCACCGTGCTGCTCTTCTCTGCTAACCCTTTTTGTAATTACCACAGTTTAGTTAGTGGGCCCACTAAAGCAAACTAAATGCTTATCTAAATTACTAAACTGCAAAATTATTACATTTTTCTTCATAGATAAGGTGACAAAATGCTCCACTTATTGAAATGAATACTTTCTTTGAACAGGTTTTATAATGTAAATAAAACTTTTGTCTTCTACACTATTTTGGCTTTGTTCAATATTTGCAGCTTTTCTAGACTCAGCACTACCTGCTCAAAAAGTTGACATATTACCCTGTGGAAAATGTATATTTATTGTATGAAATTTTTCATTTTTAGTGGGCTTTTAGGTAATGGGGCCTTAGGTCTAGTAAATATAAGAATTTTCACAATATTTGAGCTTAAGTTTCATATTTACAGTACTGCTTAATCCTGGTCTGAAGGGTATTGTATAAAGACTCTTATTTCTTTACAACATGACCAGCATGTCACTCAACAAATATATCTACATTCCACTGTTCGTTCAGCCTGTGGCAAAAGCCTTAATGCTGTTATCATCCTTCTAAGATGACATGTTTTGACAGAATCCCAGCCAAAGAAACAGCGGCTCTATCGGCTGCTGCGATATATGCCGTAGCGTTACAGCTGAGCCCAGACAGTCTCTTTCATCTGACCTGGTGAGGCAGAACTGATCCTTTTGTCTGGGTCTGTCTGACCTCCCACACTCCACCACTCCTTTCATTTTTTTTTTCATCTGTTCTGCAGTCACCCATGTATGTTCAGTCAGTTATTTGTATAGCTTTTCTAGAAGGTGATGGGGCGACCCAATCACGATCACTTCTCTGGCCCAAGAGTTCAATGGGCTTAAACCTTTAATGTCAAGGGGGAAAAACCGAGCTATTATTGCCTTTTAATCGACTTTTTTTTTTTCTTTTACTGATGTTTTCTCTCAGTGCTGTTGTCACATTTTTTTAAACGTACCGAAGCTGAAAATATTGCACATTTACTTTGTGGCGCTAACTACCTGTGGAGCAATCAAAGCATTGAAATGTACAAATATGAAAATAGTACAAAATAGTCTGAAAACACAGTAGGCACACCATGCCATAAAAAATGTGAGGCATGGTAATGGTATCCTGTTCATGAAGTCACGATTGCAGGTCTCTGCTTATTGCTGCAGTATTTTACACGTCCTGGGTAAAAGCTCATCAAAACCAATTATTAAAAGAAACACAGTTAATGAGCTAAAGCATACGCAAAAATGCTTAGTGTCTGCTTTGGTGCCAGAATGGAAATGCTGCTTAAAACAAAACCAACAAGAGCTGCTCTTGGAAAAGAAGTAGGGGTACTGTTAGAGGCAAAGAACTGGAGACTGTTAATATCACTATATCAAAGAAGGTCAATGCAACAGTCAAAAGCAGTGGCGAAAAGAAAAAAGAAAGTGAAAGAAAAAGCATTCACTTACTGACCATCTAGTAGCGCAACTACCTATGTTCCGTGAAGCGCCTCTAGGTCTAAATGAATCATATTTTATTGCACGTCAGTCATATTTTATTGCACTGTCGTCTAATTTATTAATGGATATAATGTAATGAGGTCATGCCTTTCACTTAGTAAACCCAGCCACTGTGAATTTGGTTTTAGAATTACCTCCATCTGTAAAAATGGCTGTAAAAACACTGCAGACTGTTGTCGTTTTGGTTAATATCACAGGGCTAATAGACTTTTGTCTTTTTCTGTTCATGCTTTCAAATGGATGTGTGCATTTGTACATTAGACTGATTTTACAGACACGGCTGTCGATGGTGATTTGACAGCTACAGAGGTTTGTAACAGATTTATTTACATTTGCAGCTCATGTTCTGCTTTGCTTTTGTGCATTTTTTTTTACGTTTTCGTTTAGCAAACCATGTATCAAGAATCTTCATTCATGCCGAGTGTTTGAGTAGAAAGCATGTACGAACAGTGGTACCTCTTCGCTTCTTGGTCACTGTGTTCCTATTACCGAGGGATATCTACAGCTTCATGCCTCGGGACCACTGCTTTGAGTTTTTCACATTTTCCAGACTTTATGACCCAGCTGTGTGTCTTGACTCCAACCACACACACCCCCCCCCCCCACACACACACACACACACACACTTCCACTCCCCTGCCTGTCTTTATTTCTAGATTACATGTGTCTCCAGATTACAGTCTTTAGGTTTTTCTTGGCAGTTCTCCAAAATGAACAGTGAAAGACAGAAGCCATGCCAGCTTCCCACAAGTTTATTTAAAAAAAAAAATAATAATAATAATAATCCAAACGATTCATCTAAATCTGGCAGTTTACAAAGACACCACACCCCCAGCCCCCACCCCCCCACCCCCAGCGCGCCTTTCCTGTGTATAGAGTGGGATTATCTGGCTAGCCTTCCCTTCTGCTTCTTCAGAGATGAAAGTGCTAATGTTTCCACGCAGTTTTAGGCAGTCTGCCTGACGGTCACACAATGGAGATAGCACTTCTACAAATGAGCTTTTTGCTTCATTAGTTTACAGTCATTATAGCTGGCTCTGCGGCTTCTTAGTGTGTATTTTTGTTCAGTCCTGATGGTCCCTAACCCACAGATTTGCCTAAAGCAGGAAAACCAATGAAACAAATGATAATTGCACTGGACATGAAGTCAGCCATAATCAGTCACATGCTGATCATATAAGAACAATTCTCTATCCTGTGTGTTTGATCATCTACCTTGTTTTGTATCCCCGATATGACAATGTCTCTTTTTGTGCCTGCAGTCCGACCAGGAGGAAGAGTCTGAAATAAGGACACAGGTGAGGATGTTCTCTGCATGATTTGGAGCTTCATCACACTGTTGCCAGTCGAATCTGAAATGCAGATTTGTCCAAAAATATTTGTGCTCAGGGGACTTTTGTGACACTTGTAATGAGAGATTCAAATGCAGCATCTACGTCTTCAGCAAGCTAACGTTATCAGAGTGATGATCGCCGCAGCAGCCGTACAAAGCTCATCATTCACGATTATAAGAATCTTTCCCAGCAAATGAAAGGATGTGTCTGTCTCTCCCCAGCCCAGTTTTGTAAGGCGAATAAAAGGAGAAAATGTGTTTATCAGACATAGTATGCTGATGCTGGAGGTTGGTAAGGAATGGGACAGTAGTGCATGGAGTTTCGTTTAAAACGCCAAAATTCTAGGCATATGTGTTGTGTGCTTTTAGCATTTGTGGTGTGTTTGCTAAGCTTATGACCAAGTCAAATGTTAAAACCCTATCGTGTGTGTGCTCGTCTAATGCTTGTATTCCTAACTGCATATTTCTCTGTTACTAGCACTGTGAGGTGTGAAGGTGATTGTGGTTAGTAGTGTTCAGTGCGTTTCCGCTGTAACTAATATAATTAGCATCACCACAGCAGTGTGGTTGTGGTTCAGTCATAAAGGCTTTCTCTTTTCTTCCCCTACAGCACAAAACAGCAGCCATATTAAATAGCAGCTGTCTATCGGCCTCAGTAAATTTGACTAAAATCAGTGTTGCATAGTAACAAAGTATTAATACTTCAATACTGTACTTAAGTATGTTGAGGCTGCGCGTTTGGACGGCAT
The DNA here is from genome assembly GCA_037974385.1 of Arnoldichthys spilopterus. Lineage (NCBI taxonomy): Eukaryota > Metazoa > Chordata > Actinopteri > Characiformes > Lepidarchidae > Arnoldichthys > Arnoldichthys spilopterus. The sequence goes on from JBBPDA010000009.1 coordinate 21,768,624, forward strand.
GAACAAAAAACTGCCGAAATCCAGAAAATGTTTTATGCCGTTAGTTTAGCGCTTTGGAGGACTATAGCTGTCCCATGATCCTTCAGTCAGACTGTGATCCCAGTAGAGGTGACAATATTTTCGCTGTATTATGACGATTTTTTACACAACGACGTCAAGGTTTAGGTCTAAATAAAGCAACTGATCCACATTTCAGTAACACAGTGCAGGATAAAGCTCAACCCCCACAGATTTATCCACGTGTTGAACACCCGTGTGGGCTAGGCTTTAGGTGGGTGCACAGGGAGAAAAGAGAGGGAGGGAGGGCTGAGTAATGGGATGTAAAGAAACAGGTTGGGGATGTAGGCTCCATGTTTTGAGGTGCCAGATAAGCTGAATAAACTTGTTCTTTTACTTTCATTACTTAAGTACATTTACTTGTAGATAACTTGTTATACTTAAGTAGAGTAAATACTAGATACTCTAAGACTCTTACTTGAGTGGCTTTCTTGACTTGAACTTCTACCAAAGTCATTTTTTGCTAGGGTATCTAGCACTGGACAAAATGTAATGTTGATGTAATGTTGTTCAGATGTTTCTGTGGCTTTTAGTGGTTTTACATAACTCAACATTTAGATTTTGATCAGTTTGGTTTGAATTTTTTTAATGTTTTATGTCTGATTGTTAACTTTCCTCAAGTTTCTTTTCTGTTTTTTGCACAGTTAATGTTTCTACAAATCAAGCATCTTGTCTTCTTCATCTTCTTTCTTATCTTCTTCTTTCTTTTTTGTTCTTGCTTTCTTTTTTAACTCCTTCTAATTTCTTTGTAATGATAATAATAACAGTAATTTCTTTGTGCAACATTATAATTATAAATACACTTTTTTTTTCTCAGGAGGTGGAAAAAACACCCGATGAGCTGCTCAAACATCAGACTAACATTAGTGAGCTGAAGAGGACCTTCCTGGAGGGAGGTGCTGATAAATCAGGCCTGACAGAGTGGGAGAAGCGCCTTTCTTCTTCCCCTCTGCGATCCCCCCGGTTGGACGAAGCCCCTATGATCGAACCCTTAGTGCCTGAGGATGTAAGCACAGATCTAGATTAATCCACTCAGTTAGCACCATTCTTACTATTCAGACAGATTTAGTACTCACTTATGGTGGGCCACTTTGCCGCCACAGGCAAATGAATAGGTTCAGGAGCAGTCTCAGAATGGTGTGTTGATTGTGCCTCACAGGGCCTGAATTATACTGAGCACTCTTAACCTTGAGACACTGGATCTGTGACAGCAGCAGCTGACAGATGCTGAGGGAATGATATTCATAAAGATGATCATTTTTTGTTAAAAAAAAAAAAAAAGTGAACGGAAGGAGGTGAGTCCTCAGTTAAGAACAAGGACAGATTTGCCATTAGCAGAGAGAGCGGCATTGATTTTTGCTACATGGCTGTAAATGAGGTAGCAGCACGCGATTCTCACAAAGACCGAAATCAGTGAGATCTCGGAGAGAATCGAACAGCCTTTGATTCAGCACCCATTTCAAAAGGAAAAATAATTTCCATCTTTCTTTATAGATGTAGTCTATTCAATGAAGAGAGTCTCTCTATTGACATATGAATGGCATGCTTTGGTTCATATTCCCCTTTTGTGTTGTTCGTTGAGGGATATTGGGATATTTTATTTAGTTTTATTGCTCAGCTCAGTTTACCTGTTTGTCACCAATTCCGCCTTTGCTTTTTTTGCTCTTTCAGTACCTGGTTTGTTTTGGCATTTCAGACTGATTGACAGAGGTGTAGCCATGGTTATTTCACCTTTTAGGCTTTTGTTTTTGGCAAAAGACAGACTTTAAATCTGTGTAAAATTCTGCATTATGGACATACAGTTGAGTTCAACCCGGTATTGATTAGGGTAACCACAGGGCTGAGGGTTTGACTCAAGTATTTTTGCCAAAATAACGTGTGACTGTGATAGGTGACAAATCATTCAGGCTACATTAGGATTTGTTGGTTAATTTGCACTGGGTAATGAATGATCCAGAAAGAACTTTTTCAATGTTTATTTACTTAACACACTACACCTGGCAGCTCAGATATCCAGTAGCAGTAGCGAGAGAAGGAACAGCTCCATCAAGCTGCTCTCCAAATCCCAGTCTATGCAGTTAGTTATTAAAGCACAAAGGCACATGAATCAATGTGTTATTGTAGTGTTTTATTGGTTAAGAAGTGTTTGGGAGCATGAGGGCTAGCTAATTAGCTCACTCACTGGTAGTCGGTCAGACGCAACTAACGAGACTTTTGCTTTCAACGCTTTTGAACATTTTCGCAGACCAAAGAGGATTCAAAAGCAGCGGGTGAGAAGGAGGAGGCTGCTGGAGAAACAGAATCACAGGACGACTTGGAGGATAGAAAAGCTGATGTGGTAGGTGAACAGCCTCTGACCTTTTGCGTAGGTATGGGCATGTGGGTCTGGCATAGTGGGTCTCCATAAGGGTCTTCACAAGACTGTATCTGGTGTCAGTGATTTCTGAAGTTTCAGCTGTGTTGTATTAAAATGGATATTGATTTTAACTCTGATTTATTCAGGCATAAATCTTAAAATTTATTATGGATTATTCAGTAATAATTCATAATAAAGGGATTCAGTATGCAACATGCGCACTTACGAGAGTGAAGAACTGAAGTGTCTGCCTACATTCTGGGTCTTATTTTTCATAAGGCTCTTTTAAAATCACTTCGAGACCGGTTGGAAGCTATAGTGTTGCCGGGGTCCTCAAGTAGTGATATGTAACTCTGGCAACTGGCGAAATACAAGTTTGCATCTTTGCTGGCTTTATGTGTGACTAACATTCATGCATCTTTTCCAGAGCTGCCTAACATGCTTCTCTGTATCTTGTATGTAGGAATCTGATGGTTGGGTAATTATAAACAAGGTTCCACCTAAGGTACCTGAAAAGAAAATCAAACTAGTGGGCATTACTAGCACTGTCACTGCCGATGAGGCGCTGGGGGACATAGCTCTCAAATCTGCAAAAGGTGCTGCGGAGGAGGCAGTGCCAAAGAGAGAAGAAACTGGCAAGTCCTATGACACCACCTCGGGAAAGATTGTTGCTGTGACCACAGATGACGACCTCCCATCCCCATCGCTCACAGCAGCGAAGAAGAAGCTGCTGGATCAGACCAGCACAGCTGCTGTAAAAATGATTCCAGTTTCTGCTGAGAACGAGGCAGCAGCCTTTCTAGCCACAGAAACGGCTACAGCACCAGTGATCACCATAAAAGAAGCCAGGACCCCATCTCCTTCCGAGCCTACAGGGGACGTTGTGAGGACGGTGGTGGCCATTCGGTCCAGTGAGGAAATCGGGGAGGTGAAGAGGACAGAGCTGAGGCTACTTCCAGACCCTTCACTGACGGATGGCGCTCCGCCTACGCCAAGATCTCCCATCCGATCTCAACTGAAGTCTCCGCTCAAATCTCCAGCAAAGTCACCGATGGATCTTAGCCCCGGCCCAAGCTCCTATCTAACTAAAACCTCCCCAACAGCCAGAGTGGTAGTATAATGCCCACACCAACAAGTCCAGCACTTTTCCCACCACGCAGTGCCCTCTTTTTTTCAGTGCTCTCCAGCTCCCTAGGCCTGGCTTTCAAAAATAGACAAAACAAGTGGAAAAAAGCCAGCGCGTTGCTGTGTCACTAGATGTTATGAATGCTCTGGATGTGTCTTTTGTTTGCTAGGTTGGTTTCTCTTTTTTCAGTTCTAGACACAAATCCCTCACCCTGGAATTTGATGTCACTCCTGCTTTTAATGCCAAGCCTGCTGCTTTAGGAGACCAGCTTTGACCCACTTCATTTTGGGCACACAAATGAGCAGCTTTGTTTTTTGTTTTTATTTCACCTCTCTTTTTTTTGGTTTTTAACTAGGCCCCCTACTGCCAGTCATACAAGTGGAATGTGTTTGGCTTCAGTCACATTTTGAAGAGATGGCAGAGTTCTTTTCATTTTGAGTTTTCTCTGAAGTTTATGCTGCTTGATGTGGAATGTTGAGGGTTCTATTCATAAGAGGGTACACTGAACCCAGCATACTGATGTAACTCCTCTTTTTCGTGGCCTTTGTGATCTGGAATTCATAGGTCATGAAAGAGAAGGCTGTAGTGTCTCAATTAGAGCGTGTCCCTGTGGAGTTAAAAGATTTTAGCTTCTTAGCTTTTTAATGTTGGTTCTCACTCAGTTGCTCCCTTAAATAAAGTTTCACCGGGAAACAGCGAAGTTTGTAATGTCTACAGATCTTGTGAAATCAACCTAACAGCCAATCAGCCGTTTTTCTGTGTGTTTAGGGTCACCATAGTAAAAGTGTCACTCTACAGCTGGTTATACACTGTATGTTTACTTGTTTAACTCACTGTTAACTCATATAGTATTATAATATGGGTCCATAACTATAGTCAAGTGTGCCAAGGTCAGTTCTGGTGCATGGCAAAAACATTCCAATGATTCTAGCTGTTGGGGCTATCAGGTACTATCTACCTCTCTTATGAATAACCCTGAATGAAGACACCCTTTGCTGCTGAATCAGAGCTTCACTCAATACACTACAGTCATTCCTTTCAAGCCTTCCCCTGTGCATCATGACAAATTTCCCTCATCTAACATCTGACTGTCTTGTGTGTGTCTGCATTTTAACCCTTCAACTCTGTGTGTGTGTGTGTGTGTGTGTGTGCTCAGCCTAAGCCTACGTTCGATGAGATGTCACCGGAGCTCACTGCTCTGCTGCAGTCTGCTCGTGAACAGATCAGCACACGGAGCTGGGCTTCGTCCTCTCCAACCACCGCACATAATCAGGCCTTCTTTAAGGTGGACTACACTAGGGAGGCATTTGAATACATGAACACTATTAAAAAGGGGTTCTTCAGGGGTTCTTTAGTAAAGGCAACATATTTACTGTTTTATAGTGTCGCTCTGTATTGAATAGAACATTATTTTTATAAAGAACCATTAGAATTCTTTGCCAGGTTAAATAATAATCATAATGTTGGAAACTTGTAAAATAGTTCTCTATAGCACCGAAAACTGTTATGAGTCAGAGAGTACTCAATAGAACCATTTTTTGCTTGGGGAAGCAACCTTGGCAAAATCTGTATTTCATAAGACCCTGAAACTGCTGTGGTTGCTTAGACTGTAGTAATGGTTAACGCTATCCTGGGTATATGCTGATATGCAGCCAGATGTACTGAATGTTCTTCCTTTGACCTATGTGTCCTCATGTCCTCATTGTACTTTGCCTCTGTTGACCATCTCTTGTTGTCTGAGCCTATTCATTATCCTTCCACTGGACAGATTTATGAGGACATTTTTTGAAGTATGTGTTTTCAAAGTCAAAGTGCTAGCCAAAAATATGATGCCCCTTGTTCTTAAGAGCATTAATTATGAAAAAAGATTTATATAAGGAAAGAAACGTGAATATAAAACTATTTTGTACATAGATGACCGTGTTGTTACACAATGTAAAGTGCACAAATGTAATGTAACAATGCAAAACACAATTTGATAAAATACAGCAATATTCAAGAAATACTTTATTAAAAATAACCCTGTTATTTTGGTCTTATGCCAAATGATGTGTTTCATTCACAGTAAACTCTGTTACTGAAAAAATGGCTCCAAATGTGGATCAGCCAATCAGATTTAATTTTTAAAAATCACAATAAAGCTGCCTTTTCTGCTTGTTGGTAAAAGTTCCATATGCAGAATTCCAGCTGCCATTTATATGTATCCCCTGATCGTAGGTTTTTTTTCTGTTCTTCCACAGAAGGCAGATACACAGAAGCCTCTGGAAAAAGACAAGCGAAAGGAGGAAGCAGCTGATAGGCAGAAGGACGAAGATTCACAGGTAGAGCCACCCATATCTCCAGCTGAGCCCTTGGAGCTTGAAAATTCTAAAAATGCCATGGAGGTTTGCACTGACCCCCGCGATGAGCCTTGTGGCTCTGCGCATGTCTCGGACCAGTCTGAATCAGACACAGGCTCGGACGAGGCCACCAGTGACTCCGCCAGTATAGCTTCCGCTAAATTCGACGGGCCTCTCAGCCCAACGGATGATGGCAAGCCCCTCACACACAGCGACAGTGAATCTGGAGGCGAAAGCTTCTCTCTGTCCACCGACGATGACGACGAGGCAGGATCAGGAGACCAGTCACCCAATATGGCTCCCTGCTCCCCCATCAGGCTCTCAGAGCAGAGGGGGGATGCCGAGGGCCACAGCGAGGAGGTAGAACTCCATACACCCGGCTTAGAGGTGACCCTTTCATTTTCGCCCCACAGTCCCAAACCTGCAGATCCCCGGCTTTTTCTGTAATCCTCGAAACGAAAGCCTCCAACCCCCTAGCAACTCCTGTCCCTTGTAATGTGAGCCAGTAGTTTTTTTGTGCTATGGTGGTCCTGCTGTGAAACAGTGTGTACCTCAGTGAGCAGGGAGCTTTATTCAAGTCTCTACTGATTTCCTTCATCCTCACAAATCACAGTTCTCACCAGCACTGTCACAAGCCATGACATTTATTTTTTAAAATTTTTTACTTGTAGTTTATTGAAACAGATATTTTACTGGAAGCCCATATTTCATTATGGTTTGGATTTGACGAAAAATGACTGTTGTACCTACGTTATGTTTCACGGAAAGGAAAACACTTTTGACATAAAAATGAAAAAATATCACAAAACAAGATATTTCACAATACGCATTTCTATCTCTTCACACACTTTACTGCACTAAATCTAAATAAACAGGACAAATTATGTTTCCTACTGAAACATGCAGTTTTTTAATGTTCTACATGTCATGATATACTCAGTAGTGATGCACGGGGTCAGGATTTTTTTATACCCAAACCCACCCTTCTCATGAGGGCCAACCCGCACCTTAGGACCTGCATAAGTATTCAGCCACCCAAACCCAACCTGACCTGGCAACTGCAAATTTGAGCATATAAGACATAATGTTTTGCTTGTTGACGATGCAGCGGGAAGAAAGTAGAAGGGGTGTAATTTTTGTAAATTTAGGTAAGCAGATTATTTTTCTATTTACTGCTCAATTACTGTTTAGAACCAGCTTACAAATTTTGCCAGTCATAAAATTTGTGTTGACGAGGTGGAGGGGGTCTTTGCTGACCATTTTTTTTGGGTGACTCAAGCCTGACCCTCCTGAACCTGCAATATTTTCACAACCCCCCCTGACTCGGGTCAACCTGTGCATCACTGAGAGTCAGAAAAGCATAGTCATATTGTCATATTTCCCAGTTTTAATGTACATGTAATTCATTACACAACTTGCATTTGAATTGTATAGCAGAACAACAGTAACGACCTCTTAGGGTTAAATAAATGAATTGTAGCACAGAGCTTTGAGCATACACCATGCATTACCTGAGCTGGGCTGCAGTATGAGTTTGACAGATTTGGAGATGCATGACAGTAGCGCTGTGTGTGTGTCTTGCAAAAAATATTCAAGGCTTTTGCACTGATGTACACACCATCACGATTTTCCTCCAACTGTTTCTTGTGCAGACTTTCCCTCATTTCCAGTGAGTGTATTCCTCTATGTGAAAAGGCACAGCTAGACACAGATCAACAGCGATTCCTTTTGCAATAACCAGCAATTCAAACAGAAGTCAGACAGAAGAAATGCCGCTCCCAGCTGCATTAAATTTGAATGATATACAAGCGGATGTCAGTATAAAGTCTAATTTAAGCTTTTTAGTTGTTACATTTGTGATCTAGCTTTATATTTCAAGCGTCAAACTGGGTCACAATTGTCTGGTTTATGAATACAGTGGTGTGAAAAACTATGTGCCCCCTTCCTGATTTCTTATTCTTTTGCATGTTTGTCACACTTACATGTTTCTGATCATCAAAAACCGTTAACTATTAGTCAAAGATAACATAATTGAACACAAAATGCAGTTTTTAAATGAAGGTTTACGT
>JBBPDA010000009.1:21807678-21832451 GCA_037974385.1 Arnoldichthys spilopterus
GTGTGTGTGTGTGTGTGTGTGTGTGTGTGTGTGTGTGTGTGTGTGTGTGTGTGTGTGTGTGTGTGTGTGCGCGCGCTCGTGCTCTTTTTGTAACCTTGTGAAGTTGCTTAGGATGTTGTTTTTTTTTTTTTAACTGCAGATCAAAAAGAAAACGGAGGAAGTGGAGAAGGCCAAAAAGGAGCTGAAACAAGCAAAGAAAGCACACAAGGAGAGTCCATCAGAAAAGACTAAGAAGTAAGAAATCCGCATTAACATCACTACAGTTGTGTACTCTGTGGCTGTCAGGTCTTTGGGCCTCATTCAAGGTTAGTCTGTAGAATGTTTTGTCTGAGCTGGCAACAGCCTTTGGACATGTTTTGGTAAAAACAGCATGAAATATTCAAACTTGTCAAGGGCTAAGAGGAGAGGTTGTTCAAAGAAGAGGCGCAATAAACAGCCTCCAACTTATCCGAAGCAAAAAACATGCTCACAGATTTTCAGTTCGATTTGAAACGTGGCGTAACACATCCTTCTGGCTAATTTCCTCTTTATTTGTATAAAATCAAAGACCTTTTTGTGTATTTAGAGATGCTGTGTGTTTAAAATCACCGACACAAGAGAATTCATTGTCGTTTTTATTTATGTAATGTGTAAACAGTCGCACCTAACCTGAAAAAATACCTTGTACCTAAGGAACCATCGAGTTCTGTAGTATTTGTAGTATTTAGTCAGTGCTTGTGCGTATTGTTCCTGCATTATGCTCCCTGCATAAAAAGAAATCTTTCTCTCGGTCAGGCTGGTGGAAAAGAAGGAAAAGGCTGTGAAGAGGCTGTCAGAGCAGCTAAAGAAGCTCCAGCTGCAGGAGACCGACCGTGAGGAGAACAAGGTCATCGCTCTGGGCACTTCTAAGCTCAACTACCTCGACCCCCGCATCTCCGTGGCCTGGTAAAGCGCAACACACCCGCAACCATACACATTACACGCTTGCGCGCTACTGCCTGAGGTTTTGCGTTGGTAGTCTGTGTGCTAGAATTTTCGACCGGAGCATATCAGCAACAAATAAAATGATCAGGAATATGGAAATATATAATAACTGCACACAGAGATGTGGAGTGTAACATGGTAAAGGGGACATGTAGGCTCCTACCAATCATATGACCAGTTGGTGATTAGCAGCATGGCAGTAATGTGACTGTCAAAACAAAAAAATGATCTCAGAACTGTATGTGCGTGTGTATAAGTCAAAAAGGTAATTAGTTCAGAAGATATTCTCACAGGGCCTTTGGACTTAATGCGATTCATTTAACAGAAGAACCCTGAAGGGGCACTCTGCGATTTTTAGATCAGCATTGACCACATCTGCTCCAAATTAGCAGGAAGGGAGGGGGTGGCGGCTGACTTTCTCCTTTGAATTCATATATGGAGAGAGCAATAGTCACGAACATATGTTTTAAAGCTTTAATTACTTAGGTTACTCTCGTTGTCTGTGAAGTGTTGTAGATGATTGTGGTCAATGCTGTGACGCAGCATTGCAAGCCTGTTGTTTACTAGTATGTTATAATCTCTGCAAATAGAACCATAACAGTCAAATTCAGTAACATGCAGCTAAAACATTGATCCAGACTCCAGTTGTGTTCAGTATATTTAAGACGACCACTGCAAGACAATTCCTCACCGTTGCTTTTTGCTCTGTGCTTTGACCTGTCCCTCAGAGGGGCTGACTCATACGTTCGCGTTTTCGGTTTTTCTGATCACGGCAGGTGTAAGAAAAATAACGTTCCAGTGGAGAAGATCTACAACAAGACTCAGAGGGCTAAGTTTGCCTGGGCCATCGACATGACTGATGAAAACTTCCAGTTCTAAAACCGAAGGGGATGCACTTTGCATCATTTATTTCCTTCCCTTTTTTGGTTCTTTTGACCATTTAAGCAGCAGCTTTTTTTTCCATGTGATGTCTTTTGTTTTTGTCAAATGTAGGTCATGTATGACGGATACGTCTTTTCAGTTGGAATTGTTTTGTGTAGTAAAATGTGAATACAAAGCTGAAGGTCAGTTGCTTTTTTTTGCTTCTCATTGAAGAGGTGCGTGGATGAGGGAGCACGTGTTTTTTGCAGCCGCAGTCTGAATTCTCATTCTCATCTGAGCTCTTTAATATTCTGCTTTTACAAGCCAGAGAAAAACTAAACACAAGCTGCTATTGTGACATGAGTGACTGAGACTAGTTTTCCCCATTGAGCACCGTGATTAAAATCAGCAGCAGGTAATTTTGCTCATGTTCAGCAACTGGGGTTAATTTCGCAACAAAAAATGAGTATTTTAAAGGAGTTCATCCACCCATAGTCTGTGGCTTTTTGTGGTCTCAGAATTTGCCTTTTATATAGCCAGGGAACCTTGTCTGTATATTCAATATCCATAGGGTTCAAATATTATACAAATGATCATACAGTGCCCTCCACAAATATTGGCACCCTTGGCAAACGTGAGTAATGCAGGCTGTAAATAAATCTTTGTCTGTACTTTAAATCTTTCTTTCAAAATATCAACAAAAGTCTGATCTGTTATTTAAAGTGCAGTGATTATAAGTAAACCCTAAAATTTATTAGGAATTAATGTTTCTCTCCGATCTATATGTGCCACAATTGTAGGCATCCGTTATTCAAAGCTTTGTGCAGCTTCCCCACGGTACACCAGAGACTGTAATGCTTCTCCATACAGAAATTCTCCAGGTTCTTCAGATTCTGAGGCCCACTGACTCTCCAGCTTATCCCACATGTATTCAACGGGTGAAAGGGACTGGCATGACCATTGCTTGGTTCTGTGGTCAGATCCTTTTTTGTGTTGATTGTGAAGTGTGCTTTAGATCAACCACAGCCCACTTCCTAGCTGGAGTGCTCAGCTTTTGATGTAATATCTGCTTGCACTTGATGTCCATGATGCTACACATCCAAAAATATTTTACATGGCCTTTGGAAGAAAAACAGCTCTATGTCACAGATTCATCACCATACTTCACAGAGGGGATGACTTTGTGTCTATGCCAAACCCACCGCTGGTGTTTATTGCCAAAAAGCTCTAGTTTGGGTTCATGTGACTATAGAGCACCAATTTTACTTTTGCCAGCTATTGTGTGATGCATACAGTGATTTGAGAAATATGTTTGCTCAATAATGATACCTTCTCTTAATCATTGCACTTGAAATCAAGGTCATATTTCTGTTCGTGCGTTGAATGAAAGCTCAAACGCAAAGACATTTTTCACAGCCTGCTTTGCTTGTGTTTACCAGGCTTGTTTGTATTTGTGGAGGACACTGTAGCTCATGTCTCACAAATCCCCTCAGTTTTTTTCTGTTTTGTTCTTGTTTTCATTGTCATTTAGGTTTGAAGAAGTGCTCAATTGAGTAGCATGACGAGTACAAAAGTTTGTGTACATATACAAAATGACATGAGGGAATATACCTCAGCAATCCTCTATAGGAAACTCTATATAATGTGCTATGACATCAGTAATGGCAACATTTCCGCATTTGTGGTGTGTTAGTGTGCAGAAGTGTGTTGTCTAGTCATTTTTTTTTGTGTATTGAGGTCTGTAATGAGAAACATTTTTATTTACAAAATTGGACTTTTTGACTATTTATAAGTAGCTAGTAGCATGCTAAGTATTTATAACCATTTCATTTTTCGAGCATAACAACATGGAATAAGTCTGGGGTATTTTTGAATAGATGAGTTTTTAAACTGCTCACAGAAACATAGAGAGCAGCTGAGCAGCCTGGATCAATGGAAAGCTGATCTTATTGCTGTAGGGCCAGCATGTCTACGCAGGGGATCTTGCCTTATGAGTATGGTCTGTTGACAAGGAAAGGGCTGCTGGGTGTAGTGAGTTTGAAGTTTAGTGAGCTTTAGGTTTTACCCCACTGAGACTTTTTTCTGTCTTACACAACAGATTCATTAGAAACCAAAGACAAATTGCTCTAATATTCTAGCTGGCAGTAGTGGGCATGAGCCTACCTACACAGTCAGCACCTGTTATGTGAAACTGAAGCTTCTGAGCATAGATCTCGGTGCAGGTGGAGACGCTGCAAATGAAATTGCTTTGAGGAGAAGAAGCTTTAGATGGCTTTACCCCCCGCTTAGAATTATATGCATAACCCCTGCTGGACTGGCCATGAAAGGGGCTACTTTTTCATGTCATGGTGCAGCAGGCATTACTCAGAACATTTTTTATATGCAGTGGTTTTTAAGAGCTTGTGCTAAGTGTGGCTGATCTGTGAAGCAGCCAGAAATCCCTTGGTTTCAATTTGTAGTCTTTTACTCTTGCATCTCCTAACAGGTCTCAAGAGCTTTGCCCTCAGTGAGAGAAACTGAGAGAATTAATGTTCATATTGAAAATGAAAGATGTATTGTAATTCTTTTGGCGTATTTTGCCAAATGTCTTATCGATCAACATAGCTTTCTGAAGTGTCTGGACAACATCACGTCCCTGATGTACTATTACCCAATGCACTGCAGCAAACTATTTACAACCTCCTCTTTTCAATGCTCAACGCCTTCAGATCTTACTGAGCTAAATCAAAAAACTGAAGGCTTAGATACTTCCTTTTAAAATGCCTTAGGTGTAGTCATACAGTGCAGGAAGGTCATTTGTGGTAAAAGCTGTCCACTTAAATAAGCCACCCAAAAGTGCCCTTCGAGAAGACCAAGCGCTCTAAAATAGCAAGAAAGTTGTTCGAATTCTATACAAGCTCTGGCCCCCACAACATCAGTCTATTACTGTGACCCTAAAGCAGTAATGGCTTTTTAAAACAAACAGATGATGATCCAGGCAGAAACTGGGGTTCAGATTCCTAGTTTAGTGCTTCTAACAAATGACGTCACAGCACCATTTCACAAAGTCCAGGTCTGAGCCCCTAATAAGCAAGCCAGTGGCCACACAATCAAGGAAAAACTCCCTCAACTGGAGGAAGAAACCTTGATTCAAAACTTCACAAAAGTGGAACCCATCCTTCTCTGGTCAAATTATACAGTAGAGTCCATAAGGTCATTGTAAATGTTCCTACATTGCCTGCTTAAAACCCAAACAGCTCAGACTTCTTCACAAGGCTGTAACTTAAGACGAGTACTTCCTGGATTTAACAGCTGAATGAGTTAATAAAGGACAGAATCACAATATTATCCTCTTCAAATACTGTACAGAATGACGACACCGGTTTTGATCTAATGTCTTTGATGTGGAATCACAGTTGAGTGACCACGTAAGTCAACTTAATTACCAAAACTTTGGTAAAACTTAATATTTCTAGCTGTAGACTGAGCTTACCAACAGCAAAAATTCTCCCAGATCCATAGGGAACAGCAGACTGGGAAACACAGTACATTCAAATTGCCTCCTGTTCCCTAATAGCTCTGCTATATCCTCTTCTTCTACACATTGCCCACTCTCATTCCTTCTCTTTTCCCTGCGATACAATAAGCTAATACTTAATGGGAGGCTTTTGCTAAAGGATGGGAAGTATGGGGTATTCTTGTGTTTCCATTTTTCTTTACAGAGAGAAAACCAGATGAATACCAGCTTAAACAACACTAGAACACTGTCCATCTTCTACCTCAGGTCAATTACCAAACACTGTGCTTCCATTACTAATTCTTACTCCCATTCTGGATAGCAGGTATGCGCTGATGTCACTTTTTCACCAGAACACACCCCCTCAGACAAACTCGGTGTCACATCATCGCTGCTGCTGCCTTTTGTATGGAAGAGTGTAAAGCAACCAATTTTTGATTGCAAGCGATTTTCTTGTTGAATCTGTTTGTGCAGTCAGTTGCACAACAGCTCTTTCCCATTCCAAACAAACATTTTTGTGAGTAGGTGTTTGTGTGCAGCATTTGAGCTAAACATGAATGCTGCCCTTCAGTAAAAGTTAGTCTTTCTGCCACTTAGTGGGTGTAACTGCAGTAACCTACTGCCTACTGTGACAACTCATACACATACTCTACACTTTAAGGACTTCATGAAGAATCAATGAAGAAAAGAAAGCAAATGATGCATAAATAGCATCATAAGGGGAGCATTGAATCAGCAGTTGGGGTAAAATACATATTCAGCAGTTCGTTTATTTCTTATCTGAAGTAGGCCACTTATTTTCTGCAAAATGGACCTCATTAAAGTTTGATCTTAGGTACAGCCGTGGCATATACCAAATGAATTCTACGTTAATTTATCTTCCAAGCTACTCAAGTTAGTTTCATCGAGGTCAGTCACGATCATGAAATTTTAGCAGATTAATTAATTGCCAAATTGTGTCCTTTTTATTTATTTTATTGAACTATTACATTAATAATTGGCCAAATAATCTGACTGGTAAATCTTATTCCCAAGCCGTATTTACTTCCCAGTTACACTACATGGTACTAACATGAACTGATGCACAGCATGTGCACACAAACAGCAGAGGCATCCAGTGACGTCTGTTGAGCAGAGGCTTTAGGTTTCTCTTCATTGTGTTAGCATTAGCTGCTTCGCTAACAATTCAACAAACATGAATTGGATAAATGATCAGGCCATTATGACAAGCCAGGCTCCAACTATTAACTACAATGAACGGATCTCTAAGCCATGGCCATGTGCTGGAAAGCCTTTGGGATAACTGTCCAACTGCAGGTTTAGGGTTTTAATGGCTATTTTTTATTGGCAAATGTAGTCTATCCCCATGAAATTGGCCCATAAAGCAGGCATTATTAAAAAGTTGGATGGAGGGTCCTCATATGGACCATGAATAAGGAGCTTACATGACATACGAGACATTCAAGGCAAATGCAGAATCAGAGAAGACTTTGAAAATGCATTCAAAGCAAAAACTTAGCAGTGAAGTTCTGGTGACAGATGGAGTCAGTGACAGTCTGTCCTGGCAGCCTGCTACTACTGTAACAGTGTGAAATATTTTAAATTGAATTTAAATTTCTTACAGAGAGCACTGATAAGATTAGTGGGCTCATTTTTCTGAATTTGCTTTATTTATTGCATTTTTTTCTGTACTCATGCACTCTTTAGAGCTCAAACGAGAAAGCTATCTGCCATGTCTTTATGAAAACAAACATGATGCCCAACACCTGTATTCAGAAGCTGTAGAACTGGTTGATATTACTTTAGTATGATGGAAAGGAGGTTTCAAGTTGTGGCATCATGCTGGAGTGAAGTGGAATGAGCAGAATATTTGCCGCCATTCCACCGTATCCCGGCTCAAGCAGCAGGTATGCAGCAGGATTAGGACCATGCTGAGAGAATGTAGGCTGGGGGTGCTCAATTGCCACTGAAGAAATAACATCTGAATTATAACAGTGATATGGATGCAGCCTGACGAGTAATCCATCATCTTGCCTCATTTGTTTTTGGGTTTTTTTTATGTTTTCTTTTACCATCTGACCACGATTCTTGGGTTACATAAGAATTGGAATGAAATTTCTTAAAGGACGAAAATTCTTAAGATCCTAAGGGTTCTTTGGAGCAATGCTGTAGAAAGAAATATGTTGGTTCCCTGGAGAACCTTTCAGTAAGTTGTTCTATCTAAAATATGCTTTGTAGCTGGGATCTGTGAGTGTAAAGAACATTTATAAATTCCCCACAAAATGTAAAATGACCTAGGGATGTACAGATTTTTGCCCTAAATGTAGTAACAAATAATGTGCATAACATATGCGCCTGTGCTAAATAGGCAGTTGCCTGTTTATTGGATTGTTGTTCTAAACAGACATTTTTTTTTCATTTGAGTTTAAAATGTGCTTGTTTATTGTTTGACATGCGCTAGAGGTTAATGAAAGTCGGCTGGTGGGGGAAATCTGCTATAAAGAAATCAGAATCGAGATCAAAACTATAGTGATGAATATTTTTTCCTTCAACCCATAATCCATTGAAGGCTTAGTCAAGTCAAGAACTATTTGGAAACCTCGGTTTTGAAGAGTGTTTGCAAAAAAGGACACATACACAGACAAGTTTCTCCCAAAGATACAAATCTTTTCAAAGCGATGGTAATATCAGGGTCCTAGGCATCTTCTTTTAGCTGCAAACTCAGAAAAGCCAGTGGTTTTGTTGATTCCAGAGATATCCAAAAGTGCATGCAGGCCTCCAAAAGCATATTCATCACATCTGAATAGTCGACCTCAGAATTCCATGCAATGTCCTTCCTTCCTCCTTTTTCCACGATTGCTGTAAGGACTGAATTAACAATTGTGGCATGGTGAAGGACACACTCTGATCCTCTCCAGACTCTCCAGTTTGTAGGTAAAGACATGACAAAAGAGTGCTACTGTGGAAGGTTAAGACGGTACCAATCATTCAATCATGAATGTGCTTTGTGTGTGACCTTGTAAAGGCTGATTGCCCTGTGTCAGTACGGCTAAGGGAGGTCCTTCGTTTTCAGAGAGTGCTTTTAGAGGGAAACGTTTCGATTCTGTGGGTTTTTGTCTCCCCCTTTTTTTCCCCCCAGTGTGTGTGTGCTTATTAGGAGGGCTTCCTTTGTTGGTAAACTGCTGAATTGTACAGCAGTGCTGTGTCTGCGAATGCCTCGAATCTTCATAAATATTCCTCCAGCGCCAGTGAAGCGAGGCCCCATCTGGACGGGCTCGGGTTAGTGCACTCCCCAGCACCACATCAAAGCCGCACACAGCCCCTCCTGAAGAATAAGAGGAAATCTGGAACAAAGTCCACTTCCCTCCACAGCCCAGCCGCACACGGCCTGAGTGCCACTTTGTTTTCCAGCCGCACAGAAAGCGACTGGAGGACTGTGGGCTTTCGGTTATGGAACCCCTCCTTACCTTTAATGTGGTTTCTGCCTTTTCGAACTGCTTAAAGTCCAAAGTGTTTTCGGACACCGAGAAACAGATACGCTGGTGATTTCTATAGGCACACTCGTGAAATCCTGTCCTTTTCTCGGGGGGAGAAGAAGAAGAAAAAACAAATCACTGCATGCGTGATGGAATCTTTCGAGTTCACACCAATCTAATCCTGTGCCACCTGCAACCACTCATTTCTGTTTGATGTTACAGACGAGTCCTTACAACAGGGAACCTCTCATTAGTATACTGGGCCTGGTTTCCCTCTGTATGGGATATCAAACAGTACTGGAAGTATATAAGAAATGTGTGGACAGGCTGGGCGACTTGCGGTGGGTAAGAATGTGCATAATAAATTAGGAAAGCCGAGCTTAATTTCAGCATATCGCCTACAAGGTACATAAAGGAGAAAGGGCTTAAGTCTAAAAAGTGGGAGATAGTCATGAGCTTCACTCTGGCATAAATACATGGAAAAACAGCTTGACCTTCCATGCAATGTCAAATCTGCATCTCATACCGCAGTCTCAGATCTCTAGCTAGTCTAATTCTCCTCCAGCTTGGTAAAGCCCTTCATCCGTGCTTTTGTATTTCTGCAGTCTACAAAGTCACTCTGATCCTAATCAGTAGTCTTAGCTGCTCCACAGGCTTTTTTAACAAGGATTTTTTTTTCCCTCTGTTTGCCCTGAGGATTAGCAACTGGGGTTACACAGCTACAACCAGCACCTGAGGTCCAAATCAGATGCCTTCAAACTGGGGGTGGGGGTGGTGGGGAACTACATTTCTGTCCTCGGTCGTTTGTCATTGTGTAAATTGGGGGTTCGTCCTTGGAGGAGTGTGTACTTGATGCAGGATTTCCTCCATTAGAAGGAAAAAAGCGGGAGATTTCACTTTGATCAAAGCATCTCGTTGCCTCCTGGCATTGTTTGTGAGGATACTCCTCACAGCCGCTTGCCAATAATCATAATCTCATGGCTGTTATTGCACTTGCTGTTTTTCCTTTAGCCTGTTCGAGAGGAAAAGGCCAGAGCGGCCATTGTTTGCTGCCGTTGTTTGAAGTGTGGAATTACAGGAAGGAGAATTGCGCTGCAACTTCTCGGCAGCCCGAGGCGAGCACGAGGGCGTGTGCGTGTGTGTGAGAGAGAGTTACCTTAAACTTATAGCTGAAACCCACCGAGGCGTGTGGATTTTTTCACATGTCGGTTTTGTGCTGCGGCAGCTCCTCGGAGTCGGTGGAGCACCGCGGTGCAGTGGGAGGCTGCTCTGCTTGGGCCTTGTGTAGTTTTTAAGAAAGTCTCAGTGCGGCGAACAGCAGGAGCGACTGGAGCGGCGTCTGCTCGCGTCTTGCACGTCTCCACTGTAGCTGTCAGTGCAGCATATGCCCGCCATTGCCTGCAGATGTTGTAACGACTGAGATTTGAAAGCCGCCTTCGCCACCTTCTCCCCGTTTCGCGCTGTCAGATTGGCAGGAGAAGATGCACGCCAAAAGAATGACGGAGAGAAGGAAATTGCTGTGCATGGTAATCAGCTGCGTGCGACAGGGTTCGTAAAGCCTAAAACGGCACCAAGATCAATGCTTCCGCGTTTAATACAGAGAGTTTTAATAGCGAGATCTGATTAGGGGCCCGAGAGCCGAAAAAGTGAGGGGGGAAAAAACACGGGTGTCTTTGATGAAGTTCCACAATTTGAGCTTTGCTCCTGATTTCCCTCCACACCCCCCATGCATTTTTCATAATATTGTGACTGCGTGCGCTTCCTACTTGTTGGAGCACCCAGCTAATTATCCATTCTGCCCTAATAGCAGATGCGGTCTGTAGTTTTTTGGCTCATACATTTATTCATCATTTCTCAAAAGATCCTCTAGTTACCTCCATTTTTTTTCTGTCTTTCAGAAATCTGTCATAGCTTCTTTTTTATTCTACTCATCCCAAGGCTTGTAGAATTCAATTGAATCGATTCACGTTGCCCTTCGCTCCTTTCATCCTCTGGTATGCCGTGTGGCGGGGGGTCAGCTAAGTCGCCTCAGTAGGCCGAAGCAACCTTTAACCCCAGCTAGCTGTCACGGACTGTGACAAAGGCCCACAGGATTTCATCCTAAATCTACTAGCAGATCCCCTCTGTGTGCAAGAGGGACCCCATTGAGGGCAAAACAGGATTGCTGCTCTTTTCATCTCCCCTTTGCTCTCTCTGTGTGCCTTTTGCTTCCTTCTCGTGCATGTAGTCTTAAGCAGCTGCCAAGCAGGAGTGAGGTTTTTCTTCCACTGTCGCCCTATTAGTGTGTGGACATTAGCACGGTGCACTATGAAGCCATAAAAATAATGGTATGTCAATATTAGCACATGAAAATGGCCTCTCCAAATTGGCCACACATTCCGGCCATTCTGTGACACTTGCCAGGAAGTGTAGGGGCAAGAAAATCATTAAAACCAAGTTCTCTTTGGTTTCCCAATGGCAGCAGCAGCATCAGCAAGCTTCCAAAGCCTTTATAGACCAGTGTGTTTTGTTTGCATTCTCCAAAAGTTCATTTTCGAACATTTTCGCCTTTGAGGTTCCGAGGAGCTGCAAAATGCTTGCATGTTTTCCTT
The DNA here is from genome assembly GCA_037974385.1 of Arnoldichthys spilopterus. Classification (NCBI taxonomy): domain Eukaryota; kingdom Metazoa; phylum Chordata; class Actinopteri; order Characiformes; family Lepidarchidae; genus Arnoldichthys; species Arnoldichthys spilopterus. Next base: position 21,819,066 of record JBBPDA010000009.1, read on the forward strand.
ACACATCACAAATGCCCTCAGCAAGTATATTTTGGTCTTGTTAAATATGCTTTGGTTCCCAGATGGGTTGGCGGGCGAGCACTAGGCTTTGCGAGCAGGCTGGCAGACGCCCAGGCCAGCGCAGGGGAATGGCCGTCTGTGCACTGCAAACCCGCTCACCTAGGTGAGAGTTGCCAGCACTGATGGAACATTTAGGGCAAGTCTGCATCACTGAGCTTCTTCGGAAGAGAGGCACTGCAGTGCTGTGGGAGATGGAGTGGGAGGGGGGCATGTGCAGTGGTATGCAGAAATCTGGGCGCCCCTGGTAAAAGGACATGTTCTGTTGTTTTCTAAATGAAAATAAGAACACATTTCTGCATGTTTTAATACTTAATTTCTGTTTATTTCTTCACTAACATATTTGAGGTGAAAAAACAAAATGCAGCCTATGTAAAAGCCTATTTTTTTTTTTGCAAATATGTTAAACGTTGCAAATTAATAGAAACTAAGCACTTAATATGACCAAAACCCTCATCAGATTTTCATACAAATCCTAGCAGAAGATAAAGAGAAACCAGTTGAACAAATAAGATAACGTATTGTACTTGGCCCCTGTATACCAACATAAGGATCTTATCCTATCTGTGAAACATGGCGGTGGTAGTATCATTTGTGCCTGTTTTGATGCATATTGGCCATAATTTGCCATTATTGATGGACAAATAAATGATCACTTATACCAGCAAATTCTGAAGAGATCTGAATGTCAAGAGAAAGATCATGCAGCAAGACAAGAACCCTTCAACCCAAGCTTTAACCAAAGAATGGATCAAGAAGAATAAAGATAACGTTTTGAAATGGTCAGGTCAAATTCTTGACCGTAACTCAATAGAGATGTGGAAGGACCTGATGGGAGCAGTTTATGTGGGGAAACCCACCACCATCCCAGAAAATTCCTCCTGAGCTGATGTGTGGGCCTGATTAAAAGTAAGTCAAAATGTTTAGTTGCAGTTTTTGCTGCACAAGGACGTCACACCAAATACTGGAAGCAGAAAAAAAGCTTTTGCCACTTTCAGATATGTAATAGTCGATCATTCCAGTAAATAAATGGTCAAGTGTAAAAATGTTGCCATGTTTGTTTGGTTGGGTTCTCTTTATCTACTTTTACGACTTAACGAATTGTGTTTCTAGTTTTTATTTATGTTGAAATACTCAACATTATTAATGGTTCATCTTAGTTATTATTAATGTTTCACACACTTCTTGGGGCAGAAAAAAATGTGATAAAACATCAGGATGAAAAACATACTTGCAGTTAAGTAACCGTTATTTACAGATGTCCACTTTTCTGTGCGGTCTGACGACCACTGGCATTTTCAGCAATGGTCCAGTTCAGAAAGAAGCAGCTTAATGTAAGCTTTGTTTGTCTTGTGTGATGAGTGTAACTGGTGAATGTGTTTAGCTCAGGGCTCACTCCGACTACAGTGCAGCTGACACATGGACATAAATCTCAGCTCATTTAGAAATGTGGAGAAGGTGGTTGAGGTGTGAGGAAATTTCTCACCCTGTGATGATGGATTTTCTCCCCGCACCTGAGTTGCTCTTTGCTTTTTTCTCCCTCTCACCAAATAAATAACTCATCTCTTTAGAGTGACTATGAAAAGAACTTTGATATGAATGAAACATGAGCCTGACAGAGTGTAACTGAACGTTCTCATAAAGTTAATTTGATATTAATGAAAGAACAGCACGTGTAATTATTCAAGTAGCATTACACATTTACACTGCTGAGCACAAAGGGAAAGCGATGGCTTTCTAATATCTTAACTGTGCTGCATGCATGGCAATAAAATGACACAGATGTGAGCTAATACAATAAAGCCCTGGAGCTAATTACATCTTGGCCTGGCTATTGCCTCTGCCACTTTCTCCGCTTTATCCTACTTTAAAAGTTGCTGTTACCCTCATGATGACTATGGCTGACTCATACTCCGATATCCCACCTTTCTTCTACCCAGCGAGCCCGAGACAGTGGGAAACTTCATGTATGTAAGCCTCACTGGGCTACATTACACATCGTGATAGGTTATTTGTTTTTCTCCTCCACCCGTATTCCGACAAGCCCCACCCTCCTGCGCTGCGAATGGCCAACAGTGGCCGGCCTTCTTGCCTTAGGATTGGCTAATACCGACGCACTTCTTTTGAGTTCGAACTACTAGCCAATCCCGTCGCGGAGCGGGGCTCATTAGAATATCGTTCTATAACTCTTGTGACTTTGAACCGCCGCGGCGCGGAACCGAGCCAACCTCAAATCCTAGCGAACTGCTCCTAGCCAATCACCGCGCAAGAGGGGGCGGGGTTTGGTGGAATACAGGCGCGAAGGAACGATAAATAAATAAATAAATGAAGAGTAAAGTATATTGCGCTCGTGACGGCGCTCCCTCCTCCAGCGCCGCAAGTAGGAGGCGATGACGCGGGGAAACGAGGAGCGATAACGCATTCGATGAGGCGTAAATAGTCAAAGAGTTATTCCGGTCCTAGAGACCGTGTGTGTCTAGGGGGTGGGAGTAAGCGGGTGGGGGGGCTTGTCGTCCGCCTCCTCCGAGCAAAGGGAGCAGTGAAGTTTGCATCAGTGTCAGAAGCGAGGCCACAGTTTGTGAAGGCGCATCGCTGCCCCGTGTCAGGACACCATGCTCCGTCTGAAAGGAGGTTTAACTTAATTCTGTGAAGTCCGGGAAGCCATTACCCGCTTCGGGAGCATCTTCTCATTTTGCCCAAACTTTGTTCGTTGTCCCGTATGGTCGTTTTCTCCTGAAGAGAAGTTTGTCAGCATGTTTTTGTGGTTTTACACGGCGACGAGCGCGACGCTCCTCGTCCTCCTGAGCAGCGGTGAGTAGCTAACATCTCTTTTACTCCGCTCCCAGTGACGCTGAAGTTGCCTTTTCGCCGGTCCACCTTAAGGAATAGCAGCGGCTGCGTTCTGGTGCTTTTATGTCCGTTATATTAAGGTGGAGCGACGAATTAAACCGAGAATGTGGCGAATACAAACGCAGCTTGAGCTTCGTGCGCTCCAACATGTAGGCTGCGCTCCCACGGACCCCTTCAGTAGGGGGTGCAACGATGCATCGACATATCGCGATATATCGCAATGGAAAAATGTGACTGCAGCATAATCGTCCTGTTACTGATGATATTCGATGTAACTGCATTGGTTATAGTGCTCCACCAGTGCCAATCAACAGCCCAGTCCAGCACATTCATGTTATACATCACCACCACATACATCACACATCTTCCAGCTCCAGGGATGAGTATACTGGCTCAGAGCTCAATGCAGTTATTGTCTTCATTCACATCTCTTTCTGCCTATTGTGAGAACAGAATTGTTTTTAGCCTGTGTTGACTATGAGTGTATCGATCCCTGAGTCTTGATCTGGAAGTGGATCATGAGCAGCCTGTATCGTTAGACCCCTACACTCTACACGCTGTGTAATGGCTGTAATTTCTTGCATTAGATTAACACGATTAGTGATAGCGGCGTGTGTCTCAAATCCGGCATGGTGTTAGGGAAGGCTTAACGGTTTGGGTGGTAATTAGGATTATCAGAGCTGAGCGGCTCCGTTAATTCGATTTCAAAAGTCTGATGAATACTCGGGCTCCTAAATTTAATCCATCCATTTGTCAAAAGGCCAGATGTCAAGTGCGGCGTCGCTTATGGTTTGCATACGTTTTTGCTGTTAAGTGCCGGAGAATTTAAGAGATGGAGGGAGAGAAATTCTCCCCAGAGATTTTTTCTTTAATGGCACTAATTTATATGTAAACTATCTGCAAAAATCAGTTATACTCAGGCCAGAAATAGGCTGCTGCGGAGCGTTTGATGGAGCTTCAAAGGTTAACTCCTTGAGTGGGGTGTCAGATACCTGTCAAAATGTCAGTTACGTCATATTTCATGTTTGAATTCCCCCGGGCTTGATCTGGAGCTCTCAAACCTGGTGTGAAGGGATGAAGTAGAGTGTAGCTGAAGTGATGTGGAACTAAGCTCAGGATGTTCCCCCCGCACCTCGTCTCTGCAGGTTGGTGCGAGAGGTTGCCTCTTCACTTGGTGAGGTCCACCCCAGTGCTGCTGGAGAAGAGCTATGTGAGGCACTCCAAGCAAAACCAGTGTCATTACATGCTCAAACATCTTCAAGATGGAGACCAGATCAGTGTGCACATGCCTCCTGAAATCACAGGTCACTGGGTGTCGGACAGGTAATCTTTGCTGTCGAAATGTTTCTTCCTTCACAGACGTCAGATTGGGGTTTGCACAGTTATATAAGATTAATCGTATCTGCAGCATTTTATGTTTTTTTTAGTAATTCCACCAAAACGGAACAGTGGAAAAGATTTCTTTCATGATACCACTGACTGAACTGATGCTCTGTACTGTTAAAAGACACCAGAAGATTTTTTTATAATACGCTACACACTGAAACAATGACAGCACAGATAAGATATTGACAGACTTTTATTAAAGTGGTCATATTTCTTTATAGCAGCAGAAAATAATGTGATTTTAACAAACAAGCAAGCTACCAGACACATGCTGCATATTGTGCTAATGTTACCCAGGGAAGTGCTTTGCAGAGAGACTGTAGCCCTAGGCTATGTACTTCCACAAGGACTGTTTAAAGATTGTTAAAAAATTTAAACATTTTTGGTTTTTATGCATATTTTATTAGCAGTAACCGTCCTATTCCAAATTCCAACACAAGGGTTTAATCCTGAACGTGATAAAGGAATAGAGAAGTAATGCAAACGTTAGAGTCAGTTTTATTTCTATGGAGCTTTTTACAACTGATGTGTCACAAAACAGAATCCGGGTCCAAGCCCCTAATGAGCAAACCAGTGGAGACAAAGGCATGGAAAAACTCCCTAAGCTGTAGGACGAAATCTTGGGAGGAGCTAAGACCCAGAAGGGGAACCCATCCTCCTCTGGTCGACAACGGATAGCAATGAGGGACAAAAGAAAAGGAAACTAGAGGTGGCAGCAGCATATCTAAAAAATGCTTATGAAGCACATGGAAATGGTCTGTGGTAGCTGAACTAGACTGGGATTAGTTATCTGGGCATAATGAGACCCCAATGATGGGCGATCTGGTTGTACAAGGGGCAGCAGTTCCTAGTGCCCCATATGGGCCCTTCTCAGCCAGAGTGGGTGGGGTTTGTTGGTAAGAACTTCAGTAACAGTTTTATTTAATAACTTCTATTATTTAACCTCCTTCAAAGCTGCGAGGTGAGGCCTGGGCCGGAATTCCTCACCCGATCCTACCACTTCTTCTCCAACCACACCTTCCAAGCCCTTCAGTTCTACTACCAGGACAACCACTGCACAGAGCCCAGGTACACTCTGCTCATCTACGGCAGCGTGCACCTGCGTCAGTCCTCGTGGGTCGTCCGTGGAGGCACGGAGGCAGACTACCGGCTGAGCCGTGTCCTGCTGGTCAACCACAGCCCGGCTGCAGCCAAGGAGCTCCAGGCGAAACTGGAGCAGAGCTGCGGTCTGACGGAGCGCCTGGAGACGGGGCGAAGCTATGAGCTGTGGGCCGAAGGCTCTGGGCGCCCCAGTCATGACTGCACCCCCGGCTTGGACTTCAGCATGCAGGAGCTGAAGTTGCTGCGCATGGAGAGGCGCCATCGCCATGGCGACCCTGTCGGGGAGGCAGAGGAGTTGTTCTTGGGGGACGTTCACACCGAGCGCAGTCAGAGGAGACTCCACAGGCCCTCGGGCTACCAGCCCCCTCTGCAGAGCGTCAAGGTCAGTGGCTCGCCTTCGCGCACTGCAGGGGATGGGGAAAGGCTGTAGAGCGGGCAGACCGCGTTTTCCAAAGCATGATCATACCGAAGTCATCCAGAAGTGACGGTGCAGTGGGGGGTAATTAGAGGTTCGCTCTGATCGAAAGTGGTTCGGTTCTATTACGTGTTTTGAAGCTTCCTCGGTAAGAGCAGAGAGAACAGAGCACATTTTTATGGAAAATTCTATAATCAAAAACACTGTATCGATCCAAATTCCTATTATATCTCACACTGATTATCAGTCTGAGACTGAAACCCATGTCTTTAGCGCCTCTGTGTAAGAGTGTCTGCTAAATTATGTAAAACATTGTGGCGTTGCATAAAAAATTTAAATGTTATATGTAATAACATTCATCCTCTCTGATTAAGCCATGTCGTGCCTATGAAATATTGATCAGTGATCCGTCTTAAGTCAAAAATCAGTTATTGGAGCAAGTCAAGTCAAGGCAGTTTTATTTCTATAGCGCTTTTTACAGTTGACCTCGTCACAAAGCAGCTTTAGCTGGAGGAATAACTGGAGGAAGAGCCCCTGGACAGAGACTCAGAAGGGGAACCCATCATCCTCTGGTCGACACCCGACACCAGTGTCAAACAGCCTCAGTTTATAGAGACAGTATCTAAAATCCTATAGCTTAGAGCAACATATCTAGCTTATGCACACGTTTCGCCCTCGAAAAGACGGGCGTACTTAAATACGGCGTACTTAAAGACGTAAATACGGGTTACTGTTACCGAACTGGAATCCGTAGTTCAATTCTGCCCCAGCGTTTCCCATATTGTGTCTAGACAAGTAGCCTCACCTGGTCGTAAGACACTCTAATAGCAAAGCATTAGCTAAAAGCTCCCTCGACCCTGGCTGACTGCATGACAACCACATACACACACTGTGTGCTGCATCAGCACTCTGTCAAACCTGATCTCCCCCCAATATCAGATCAGCAGCAGAGATGCAGATCAGCATCCCACTAAAGTGTGCCCACTTAAAGCACAGAGCAGCAGTTCGCTGCACCCCGAGAGAAGCAGCGAGATCGCGTCCTCCAATAACAGTAAACAAGTCCTGCCGCTGTGCCAGAAAACAGGCACTGATTCGTATTCATGCCTTGCGTACAATGCACATCTTTTACGTCCGGCTATTACGACTGTGTAATAAATGGCCAACCGAAGACGAGTTACAGCGCCATAAACCAAAGGGCCCTTTTGCCTATGAATATTAATATGACTCTTGGAGGCAGAAAGATGTTAGCAGTCGTGGTATTTCACAGTAGACTTCCATCACATTGTGTGTTCAGTCCGACGGCGAAAAATGCACACAAAACCTGAAAAATAGATGAAGTGTTTGACGGAGGCATGTTTAATTTATTAAGCGCCGCGTGGTGTAAAGTAAAAGGTTTTATTATACATAACACTTTATCTGACGTCAGGAGTGACACTGTAATATCATTAATTCATGTCATTAGGCTGTCCTCATCTTCCCGTGTGCGCTTGCATCAGGTAGCTGTCATGCCCTTCCTTGTACACGCTGAGTGCATTACGTATTCTCTGGCTCGCTCGTTCCCCAGTCATGCAATTTTACTCTAGCATTACCGCGATCCCACGTCAACCACTCAACTATTTCAAACAAGACTGATACAGAACAAATATCAGCGTTTCCCCTGCCGTTTTGGTGTGATTTCAGCTGGTGTTAGAGCATACCCAGGCTGCTGATCCGCTGCTATCCCCTGTACGCTTCAAAGGGAATGGGGAAATAGCACTGCAAAGGGCATCGCTCTGAATTCCAGCTCCGACTTGGTGCGTGCCTAAGGCGCTATGGCAGGGCTGAGGGAAAGCTGCAGCCAGACTTGAGAGGTGGAACGGGGGCTTTCGGTTGGATTAATGCCTTTCATGTGTGCGCTCACCACCACCCAACAAACCCCCACCACAACCCCCTCCACCACCAGCCCCAATCACCACCACACATCCTCACACTCGCTGCTCTTCATTCTGATGCCTACAAAAAGGCACCGTGAAAGATGTAATGCAAAGTTAATGAATTCTAGTTCGAAGCTGAATAATTTATGGCGAGGATGTTGAGTCATGGCAGTCAAGCAGTGGCAACTTATCAGAAGCCAGGCTCTTGCTTCCAATAAATGCACCACGCCCCCATGTTTTAGCCTCACAGGTGTAGGGCAGGCTTAGACTGTAAAACAGGAGCCTGTTGTTGGATTGGGAACAGTGGAATCGTTTGCCGGGATCTCAGATATGGACGAAGGCTTCGTCCTTTGACGGAACTACACGGTCAACGCAGATCCGTCCCCGCAAATCCTGTTTAAACCAGGACTAGATCGTCCGTACGCTCGAAAACATATCGCATTAGAGCGTTGTCTTAAATTAGACTCTGAGAGAAGCCGATATAATGAAACTCAACGAGTAACTGTCGCTCAGGCTGCGTTCTTCAAAAGACTTGCCTTTAGCCCAGTGTGAGAAGTGGTGATGCAAGTCCTTTTCAAATTGCCAAACTCAGGATCGCTTTGGCTTCTCATGATAATTGTTTTATTGCTGTCATTACTCATGAGCAGCTTTGTGCCGTAGAGCCATGCACACAGGCCTTATAACCACTAATCCTTGCCTTTTCATCTGTTGACTGCACCACAAGAGTACAACTGCCTTTGCTCTTGACTGGGAAAGACATCAGAGTTTTTCTGTCCCCTGTCAGATGTAGCAGCCAATCTGTGGGTGTACCATACAGACACATCCAGGCAGTTAGCCTTCAAAACCTCCCAATGATCCCTCCGGTCGGAAACGTACAGCTTTTAAATCATTGGTGTGGCTTTAATCGTGATCTGTCATCAAGTCTTGTATTGTTAAGCAAGGAAAACGTTTTCCTCCCTGTTCTTTCAGACCTACGATGAAAGCTGCATGACATGTCAGATCATCTCCGAGGCAAACCTTTACAATCCACCTGTCCTGCCATCCCAGAATGAGCGTCCCCTGCGTCTCTACGGCAACTGGGTTAGTAGACGCTGCGAGGTCCGCCCAGGGGTCCTTTTCCTCACCCGTCATTTTGTCTTTGACGAGACCAACAACGTTTGGGAGGGTCACTACTCCCACTACTCTGACCCAGCCTGCCGACACCCCACTTTCAGTATCTCTGCAAGAGGACACTACAGCCAAGGAGTTCCCTCCACTATAGTCATGGGAGGCACAGAATTCACGTTCACAGGTAAAGAGGAAGTGGTGTAAAAGCTCTGGAGGGTGAATTGTTCTGCTGATTGTGGCAATGATCCACCTGTGATTGACCTATAGCCCACAGATGTGTACTTTGACAGCAGGTGGCGAGGTTGGACAAGCTTTACAGAGTGGTGGCAAAAATCTCATATTAGTTAAGGAAAAATTATAGCACACGACCCAAAGTGTGTGATAAGTTCTGAGCTATTTTTGTTTTTATGTGTTTTGTATAATGAATGGCAAGAATATTTATTGCGCATTTATTGTTATTGTCTGTTGTTTATCGTGTACTCTTATATACTTTGTCTATTGGGTTTACAGGGTTGCAGAGTTTGTTATGGTGTGTAACTTAGCTAGTAGTGTCTTATTAGAATGACAGCTGTTGACGGGTTTAGCCCTACAGACAGAAGAACAGACATGGACTACAAAGCACTGGATAAAAGCATCTGCTGTAAATGTAAATGCGGTTTGAAGGTTTCGCTTATAATTGTTTCTTGAGATTGAAAATTCAGTTTAAATTCAGAAAAATTCTAATGTTACTTGTTCTAGAATAAAATGAAAGTTGTTTTAACAAATAACGTAATCGTTTTCATTAGAGCAGCAGGAATTGTGGAGTGTACAATTTTTAGTTCTTAGTTTTAAGACTTAATTTCGTTTAATTTAGGTCCTAGTTTACTCGGATCAGTTAAAACGTACTGTAGTGATTAAACTGTCACTACTAAAAGTCTTGAGGTGTCGACTTGATTCTGATTATTATGGCAGTGAGAACAGACGTGTATAATTTCTGATATATGAGAACACAACGTTTTACATGTAAAGACTACATTTTTTAAGGTGTATGTACTTAATTGATTTTTACCTTCAAAGTACATGATTTCAGAAAGGCAGTGATGTCACGATAAGGGGGAGACTTGGATGCAAATGCGAGGCAAACACTGTTTAATGTAGACAGACAGGCAGACAAAACCAGAAAACGTGGTCATAACAGTCCAGGGTTGATCAGGAACAGAGGGTGTGTGCAGAGAAAAGACTAGGGCTGAGCTCACAAGCAAGGCAGGGTCCGAAATACAAGAAATCATGATAACACAGTCACTCAGTCACTGTGCATTTGACAAGTGGCTTCTCGCCCTCCTGTGTGTGCTCGGAGCCTAAGTAACCCCAGCAATCAGTTCCCTGATCCACACCACCTGTGGATCGCTTGATCCGGGAGGTGAAATGCGGGTTACCGGCTCCGACCACCAGGTGGAGACAACTCCCCTTTTGCTCCAGGAGGAGCATGTGAGGTCTTACTGGTGAGAAATATTGCTAAATGAAACATGCTGAAATTTATAATTCTCAGTAAAAATTTAAGTTTTAACATATTAAATGTAAACGCCAATGTGGACGCCAAAAATTCAACTAGTGAAACTATTTTAAACCTTAATTTGGTGCCATATTGTAGATTTTGACCAGCCGTCCCCGGTCCTTTATATTGACTTTTTTTTTGATTGAAGTCTTTGTGTTGAAAGCATGGAGGCCTACGGGCTTTAAAAGACACTAACCATTTTTAGAACCGAACCCATTTTCTCTTTCTGTTCTTCGAAGGCTGACTCATTTCTCCTTTTTGTTCCAGTAACACATATGAAGGTCACTCCCATGGACATGGCCACGACTTCTCTTTTGAATGTCTTCAGTGGGGACGAATGTGGAAAACAGGGCTCCTGGAGGCTGGGGATGCAGCAGGATGTGACGTCCACCTCAGGCTGTGCCGCCCTTGGCATCCGTTTGCCCCACACAGAGTATGAGCTCTTCCGCATGGGACAAGATTTAGCTGGACACAGCCTCCTCTTCAACGGCCAGAGACCCACCAACGGCTCCAGTCCGGACCAGTCTTACAAGCGCGCCACGTCCTACCAGCCCCCACTGATACGCTGCGTTCCCAGCCAGAAAGGGGCTATGGGCTTTGGTAAAGAGGGTGACCATCACTTCAGACTTGGGAATGGAAACAAGATCCTGCACCAGCACAAAGTGTTTGTCAGCGTTTTGGTCACACTTGTCTTCTGGGTCATTTAGGATAATATGAGGGATTTTTGTGTGTGTGTGTGTGTGTGTGTGTACACGTACAAGAAGCGTATCAGGGATCAGTTCTACCATTTATCGTACAGACAATTGATCCTAGATACAGATCCTTTTTCCAAACACTCGTGGGATTAAATGTGACATGGTCGCGGATACTGTGGAACTCATTCTGGACCAACGTTGGACAATGTGTTTTTTTTTTTGTCGTGTAATGAGTTTTGGCTTCACTTGAACAGACCAAACCGAGGCAGCTAGTGCCCATTTCGTAAAGAGGATGTGCATTAGGGTGAAGTATGAGGGACAAGCAAGCACTTTGTGAAATATCCTTTCTGTCATTGTTCTAGAGCAAAGTTTGCATGCTAAACACGTGGAAACATTATCACACGTCCACCTTTCCAGTGTTATTGCAGCTCTTCTTTCAAACGTAGAAACAAGAAATTACTCGCATTGCACTCCTCGTTCTTAACCTTGGGCAAAGAACACACACTGCGAGGTGAGTATTTATTATTTATGCGCCGAGGAACAGATTTGTCCAGACGTTCATTTGTAGTGTGCCATGCCGTCCACTGCATGCAGTTTATCAAGAGGATTGTGTGCGAATTTCCTGCAATTGTACGTTGTGTACAGAGATGCCAAACAAACAGTGAAATGAGAATGTTAAAGATTTTATTTCTCTCATTTCCTCGATGTTAAATACCATAGGACAGGACTGTAGGAGTGGTGATCTTTATTCAGTCAACAGTTGCCTCACAAATGAGTATAGAATTTGCATAACGGAAAATTGAGTAAGACTTGACAGAACTGTAAGACGTGTGTTGGTGTCGGGTGATTGGAGGAGAAAATAGACGTACATGGGAAGAGGCACAGATTTCCCAGCGGAGTTCTTAACATTCAAGAAAATAAAAGTGTTTTGAATTTGATCAATTTTACCGTCAAGAGACCGTCCAGCCATACGTAGCAAAGTCTTTTATCCCACCTTGAGACTTGTTTTCTTAATAAGATTAAAATAACATGTACAAGACACTTAAAACATTGGATTCAACTCTTATTAAAACCACAGAGAGAAAGAACAATTCATTTTATTTATTCTTCATAGATTTCTTTTTTTTTTTTCAATTATCAAGGTCTCTACACAGTGCCCTCGATCTGACTGCAATTGATGTTTTGATAAATGTACAGTTTCTGACCCATACCACCCTTGGAAGGAAAAAACAAAACAAAACACCCAGCACCACAAGAAAAATAACAGAAAACAAAAAGAAGGGAGACTTTGTTCTTCTCGTTTCTGAGTGTGTATGTGTACTAACCGTGTGAGATTGCAAAAAGGCAAGGCCCGTTTGAATGATTCTGTACACAGACGCATTTTTTTCCCCCGCCGCCTTAGGCCACATTAGGACTGATGCGACGCTGAACGACAAGAACACACGCTTTGCCCCTCAGACCCAGAAGAGACTGGAAGGAGCTGGGCAAAACAGATGCCTTTATCCTACAACACGAACTTCCCCAGGAAGAATCCGATGAAGATGGCCGCAATGACCACAAGCAGCGAGGGGAGTGATTTGGAACTGGTTTCCTTCCTCATCATGGCTGCCGTGTTAGAGACCATGTTGTCCGACCGCTGGGCCTTCCTCATTCGCAGACCCTCATCCTATCAAATGATAAGAGGGAACAAATCACACACACAGAACCAGACAAAAAAAAATAACTGCGCAGTTCTTTCGAAAGGAGCGGTTATCCACATGTAAACGATTCTGAAAAAAATTCTCTGGGAAGTTTCTGTTGCTGGTATAATAAATGTTTTTCTGTGTCTGAAGTGTCTCCTCTGTTTAGCTCTTTACTGTACCTTAAGTTGCCGGTTCTCATCTGCCAGTTTGTTCATTTCTGACTGCAGCCTCTTGCACTCTTCCATCAGCTTCCTCATCTCTGTGTCATCCAGGGACAGACTGCTGGGTTTGGCCCCTGATGTGCTTTCCACCTTGGAGGTGTTAAGGACTGGCGCAGCTTTGGTCGGGTCTACATCATTCTGTATGGGACGGACATGGAAATGTTTCAACAAGATGGACAAAAGTGGACATGGAGGTTGTTTAACAGGTAAAGGAGCCCAGATTTGTACAAAACATAGGGCTGGATTAGGTTGAGTATCACTGGTCTAAACCATGAGTTTGGATTAGAGGAGCATCACATTAGAGGAGCATCACATTAGAGGAGCATCAGATCAGAGGAGCATCAGATCAGAGGAGCATCACATTAGAGGAGCATCACATTAGAGGAGCATCAGATCAGAGGGGCATCACATTAGAGGAGCATCAC
>JBBPDA010000009.1:21832551-21847449 GCA_037974385.1 Arnoldichthys spilopterus
TAGAGGAGCATCAGATCAGAGGGGCATCACATTAGAGGAGCATCACATTAGAGGAGCATCACATTAGAGGAGCATCAGATCAGAGAAGCATCAGATCAGAGGGGCATCACATTAGAGGAGCATCACATTAGAGGAGCATCACATTAGAGGAGCATCAGATCAGAGGGGCATCACATTAGAGGAGCATCACATTAGAGGAGCATCACATTAGAGGAGCATCACATTAGAGGAGCATCAGATCAGAGAAGCAGCAGATCAGAGGAGCATCACATTAGAGGAGCATCACATTAGAGGAGCATCAGATCAGAGGAGCATCACATTAGAGGAGCATCAGATACGTGATTTTTTAAAAGCAGACTGAAAGCATGAAGTGGGGAAACAGTAAATAAATGGAAAGCATGTGATGGCACCTTCCAGTTGTTTTTACTTATTTTCATTTGAACGGTTTACTTAATCAGCTCAGACTATTAATAGTTTTTGTGTTTCTTCTTCAGTGTCTTTCACCCGCTGTCTTACAACTAGACAAATCTAGAATTTCTCCTTTAGGTCTTCACCCAAAAAGAAAACCTTACACTCTTGCATGTTTACATTGCTTACGCTCACAAACCTGACTCCGTCTGTCCCTCCCTATTCTCTGGCCTGGCCTAAAATTGGGCAAATGCTGGTCTCTCAGATGTCCACTGCCTATAGGGGTGCAGTACTTTCCAGGAGTGGGAGGCACCTGGTCATCTCTATAGCTCTGCAGTCTGGGAATCTGCCCAGGGGTGTCAAGGCTAGCTACGCTTGTGTGGTGCCCTTGAGAGATGATACCTGACTTCAAAAAGTGCAGAATAGTGATGTACCAGCGAAAGGCATAACAACAAAAATGGAGGCTACATTGTCAGACAGGTGCTATGTAAACAATAACCGATGCATTATTACTCTTACAAAAACATAACTAGAACACAGAGGAAGGGGAAAAATGTAAACTAGTATTCTACTGTTAAAAATAATACAGATAACATTATACGCCACAAACTGTTCAGTCAGGTCATTGTACTTGAAGCATGAAGCTACTGTAGTGGAATAAGGAGAGAGTGAGGCCATTGGGAATCACGTGCCATTTAAAAAAAGCCATAAAATGGGTCAGACCTTTAAAAAATCTCCACTTTCAAAAAGCACATCAGTCTCTGCATTTCACCAGTGTTTTAACTGTCTCACCCTTACACCAAATCTTTTAGTGTGCCTAATATCTCAGCCTCAGTCAGGACCTCTCTAGGAGCAGTGCTGTTTGGTACAGAGTGCCCTGTTAGAGCCCTAACCTCTATCAAGATAGTATGGAGAACCTGTAGACCTTAAATAACCTTCTAGCTGGAACATGTTCTTGGTTGAAAGAAAGCTACATGTCCAAATGTTTGTAGACCTCTGCTCATCTACTGTTCCTTCAAAGGTTAGAAATGACTGTTGGAGGATTAGTTCTGGATAAACTCAACTCCAGTTCATCCTTAACAGATTGGATGGAACACCATCACTACAGGGAATGTAGTTCCAGCTCTTCACAGACCAATGCTGAGGAGCTGTATACTCCACCAGCTGACAGTTGACATGGGGTGTGGTGACCTCATGTGTGTTTCATGACGGAGTGAACAGCTCTGTGACAGCAATGGGAGCTAAACTCCTAATAAGAAAATCCAGAGCGGTGTCCGACATTCTACAGATGAATACTGACAGGATACTTGGATTTCCCTTATAGTAATGACACCGTACCTTATTGCTCACGTTATATTTTACAGCATTTGAGAATGATGGTGAGACGGTTTGCCCCTCTGCACATTCACAATTCTAAACGGCATCTCCTTATGCTAATTACACAAGCTGTTGGAGGAAGAAAGCGTGCAGCAAAACTTACCATTTTTTCATTTTCTGAAGGCATTTCAAAAACACATCTTAGCTTGGAGTCCATTAGATCCTCTGGTTTTGCATCTTTCCACTATGGTGATGGAAAGAGGACAGAAGTGCAGGTTAAGCTTGTGTACCGATACAATGTCAGCATTTACAAATGTAAATGTCCATTCCAAAAGTTGGAATTTTTTTCCAAACATTCAATGAAAATTAAAATCTGTGATATGTTAATTCACAGGAACCTTTATTTAGCGAACATACAAAGAAAAGATGAACAGTTTCCCTCACCAGTCTAACTGTATTTTGTAAATAAATGGCAACACACTCAGAGTTGGGACAGAGGCAGGTTTACTGCTGTACTACGTCACCTTTCCTTTAAATCATACTTCTCAATCATTTTGGAACTGAAGAGACTAATTGTATTAGATCTGAAATGGGAACTTTTGCCCAATCTTGCTTGATATTAGACTCCACTCCTCTGCAGTCTGTGGTCGCTGTTGTCCAATTTACCTCTTCCTGATGTGACACACATTTTCAACAGGAGACAGCAAGCCAGTCAAACGCACACATTCGTTGTCTACAAAGCCACACTGTTGTAGCCCATGCTGAATGTGGTCAGGTACTGTCCTGCTGAAATAAGCAAGGACGCCTCAAAATCAAGGATACCCTTTCATAAAGGCACCTCACCCATGCTGTGGGCTCTGATCCACCCCTATGCCATTACAGATGCTGGCTATTGCACGGGCAGTGGCGTCCTAGTGGTTAGGACTTGGGACTAGGTACAGAAGGTCGCAGGTTTAAGTCCTGGCCACTGAGGTACCCTTGAGCAAGGTACTGTCCCGCTACACTGCTCCCCGGGCGCTGTTGGTAGCTGCCCACTGCTCCACGTGTGCACGTTTGATGGGTTAAATGCAGAGGTCACATTTCATTGTGGTGCACTTTGTATGTGATTGAATGTGTTCACAATGACAAGTCACTTTCACTGATAATCTGGATGCTCATTTTCATCCTTTGCTGTTTTTCTCAGAACAAGCACAGCACATGGTTCCACAGTCTTTTGGTCCATCTGAGATGAGCTCAGGCCCAGAGAACTTAGTGATGTTTCTGCATAGAGTTGATGAAGAGTTTCCTCCTTGTGTTCTACAGATACAAGTTGCATTGATGCAGCGACAGACTGTGTTAAGTGACCATGGTTTTCCAAACTACTCCTGAGCCCAGGTGACTATGTTTGTCACAGTTCCTTAACGGTTTCTTAGGCAGTGCCACCTTAAAAATACACACATTCAACAGTGGTTTCCTACCTGGCCCTTTATGCACTGGGATGTCCCTGAATTCTCTTAATGTTTTCACAATATTATGTACTGTAGATGTTAAAAGACCTTAATTCTCTGCAATCTTGCATTGAGAAATGTTCTTTTTGAGCTGACTAACAATTCTCTCATGACTTTTAGCACTAACTGGTGACCTACGACCCATCCTTGCTTGCAAAGACTGAGTCTATGATGGATACTACTTTTATACTCAGTCATAGAATAGAATATTCTTTATTGTCACTGTAACCAGTACAACGAAATTAAAATGCCATCCTAGTCAGTGCAGCTCTCAGAGCCTCAGATACCTCTTCTTCTACCAATTACCCTGCTTAATGTGGAATCTTCCAAACCGGTTCCTTAAATATTCTGAAATTTTCAATCTTATTTGAACACTTCCCCAACCTTTGTTGAGTGTGTTGCCACATCAAATTCGACATTTGTGAATATTTACAAGATACAATTAACTTGGTCAGTAAAAATACTGAAAATCTTTCATAGCTATACACTGCAAAATCCCTTTCAGAGATCCATAACTAGTGTTGGGAGGGAATTGAACAATGGAATGGAAGATGGATGGAGTAGACAAAGCAGGAAAGAGAAAGGGGGGAAAAAAGATGGGTATACTATTTCCTACAGATCAGCAGGACCTGAAGACCTGTGAGAGGATGACTGCAGCATGAGTAAAGTGTATAAGGTTGTACTGCCCTCTTCTGGTTGAAATACGATTTAGACGCGATCACTTTCGCAAGAGGAGGTGAGTAATTCAATTTTAACACAGGATGTCTGTAATGTTTATGGCCAAATGACCGGGGGAAGAAATCTCAGTATAAATCACATAGATGGGAGTCACCACTCGATTCACAGACTGTATGTCATTAGGCTGGGTTTTTACAGCCAAACATTGCTGCATGAAATCAAATCTTTTCTGCCATTTTACATATTTAATGATTGTTGTGTTACAGCTAAAGTAGGACAATACACAGGCTTGGTTTGGGCCATAGAGATTTAAAGGCTATGCAAACTGCAAAAACGTCTCTTGCAGTGGATATTATCGAATAAATAGATCCATTCATTAATCACAATCCAAGTACTTTTACAACAGAGGGATATAACCAAAAGCTGAGACATCTGCTGGACAAACAAACAAATGAAATGCTTACCATTGCTTCCAGGTCAGTTACACTGGATGGTGCAAAAATGGTCTGCACCATGAATTTATGCTTGCTTTTCTCATTTGGGTCGTAGTCAAAAGGTTGCAGCATTACTGGAATAAAAAGAACACCACAACAATGACGGTCAGGAGTACCCTTTAAATGACAGGCCTCTGTTATAGTGAAATGTATCATAATTTAATTTGAAAAACATCAGTTTTATGATTATAATCACAGCTTCTGATCATGAGATTGACTTCAATAATGGCCCATGCATATTTGACTTTAGGCATCAGTGAATCTTTAAATTCTGTCATATTTCTGTTAACATTTAATAACTAAAACAGCCAAATATCCAAAACTCTTTACAGGATTCTTTATATGATTTTCTTTAGAATCCTGCTCAATCAGCAAGTCAAAAGCTGCAACGAGCGATTGGCATTAAGAACACACCACAGCACTGCACACCACACAGTGCACTACAACTAAAGGTGATCTCTGCATTTAACCCATCTGTGTAGGAGCAGTGGGCAGCTGATGTGGGCAGTGCTCACTTACCTCAGTGGTACATGTACCACCCTGGGATTTGAACCAGCAACCTTCAGGTCACAGGGGCAACTCCCTAGCTGTTACACCATCACAGCACCACATGACACTTCCTATATTTTACGTTTAACTAATCATTAAAAAAAAACTTCAAGTTTATTAAAACTTTGCAGATTGAGCAATGCAGGCTTTAGGAGCTGATGTGTGACCAAAGGTGGGAACAACCAGAATGTGTGTCTAAATAATGCTTGTGCTCGTCTCACCAGAGATAGTGACTGAGGCACCAGGTTCAATGATCCCACTGTTGGGCCGCACACAGTAGCGACGTGGGGCTGTCGTTTTCACTTTGAAGCATACTTTTCTGTCGGACGGGTTCCGGAGCTTTAGGTTGGTGGTCACCACATCTGTAAAGGGGCCTGTGCAGACACAAAACATCTTAAATAAACGGTCACATGTATTTAAAACATAAAATCACAAAGAATCTGAACTCTCCAAAATGAAGTTTAAAGGACATGCACACACGCTTCACTTATAATGAAGGTTAATGTCAAACATACAGTTTAAAAGCAATTCAGAACCATTTTCTTTTGCTCCATCCACTGTGAAATTTTGACAACACAAAAGTCAGCAGTTGCTTTCAATTTTTGTTAAAAAAAAAAAAAGACAAAAAAGGGAGAGAACATAAAATGGGAGCACAGGAAGGGCTTTAGAGGTATCTGCGCACATAGGAATAAAGAAATACACATGAATGAGCACATGTCTAAATGTAGTTGTCCATAATTTGAGGTATTAGAAAGTGTAAAGTGCAGGCAGTACTGTACATTGGGTAGACTGCAGTACACAGAATAGAGCACTGGACAAAAGTATTTAGTATTAAACATACACTAGTAGTGAGAACATAAAGTAGGTGCAACCGGTCACACACACAAAGCATTTAGGAATAATGAGCCAGGTGCTCTATAAGTTCAAGTTGGGTTCTTTCATTATGGCTGAATAGAATAGTACTTTATTTATCCCCTATTGGGGAAATTAACTTGCTATATACATATATATAAATATATATATATAAAATACACACACACACACACACTTACGTGCTAAAATATAAATACATAAAACACTATGAAATAAAATCTTACTATATACACACACACAACATGCAGTCTTAACCAAAGTTGTTTTTCAGAATATTGCACATTGCCCAGTGATTGTGTTGCATTATGAATAAGTTACATATATTGCACAGATAAAAATTGATTGGCCACTTCCTCAGTCACACCTATGAAGTGCATGGGAGAAAAGATCACAAACAGGCATAGCCTTTACCAGTGTTTCCCAACCCTGGTGTGGCAGGGCTGGCATCCACCACAGTTTGATAGTTCCTCGAACACACTCGCTATACCTGCCAATTAATAAGTGAGATGAACCAGGTGTGTTTTAGCAAAGAAAGCACCAGGCTGTGCTGGACAGTGGCCTTTAGGGACTGGAGTTCGGAACGAATGGCGTATACCCATGCAGGTGACTCGACTATAGTCGACAGCAAGAGACGGAGCTTTTAGAAATATGATGTTCACCCTACAGCCGACTATACTGTGGTGCACGTGATTGAGGACAGATCCCGAACGCTTGCTCTCAGAAAACACGCATTTGTACGTCTGTCGACGCTCCTTCCAAACATGACTTAAAGATATCATGTCAAAGACCGTACACAAGAACCTAAAGCCAAAACTAATCTCGCTGCAATCCTCTTGATTCTCCTGATCAGCCGAGCTCGCCTGCCAGCTGCGTGTAAGTGACCATCACGGGCTGAATCACTTCCACAGAAGTGTCTGCGTGAGCTGGACTGGAGCAGGGAGGCAAACGGGTCCCGACCACCGACGAAAACGACGGTTATGTAAGCCAAACCAGCTGAATGAAACCGTGACCAGCTGCTTTCCAGCGCAGTAACGTTAGCTGCATTTCCTCAAGTGTCATGTCAACTGATGTAACGTAGCTGGCGAATCACACTTGCTAGCGTGGCGAGTGCAGAAGGGCACGGCGCCCCGCTACGCCTCCCCTCCTTATCACTGTCGTTAGCTAGCCGGACCGAAAATTAACCCCTGGAGGGGTTGATTTTTGATGACATTTAGCCGTTCACGGCAGCCCAGATTCGCTGGTTCACGTTTGTGAGCCGGCGCGGCCCAGGGCTGCGCATTAGCCGTTTGAAGTATGCTAAGCAGCCGCACAAACCGTGCGAGCTGGGAGACCGACGCTGGCCAGAGGCCTACACATCGCCACCGGCTTTAAAACGGCGGTAGTGGGTGTGTGATATCTGCGACTGTTTGCCACATTTCTCCTTGGTCTGTAACCAGCTTAACACCGGAGGTCTGTTAGCTAGTTAGCTGGATAACGTTAGCCCCGAGCCCGGAGGTAAATTAGCTTAGCCGGCTAACCTTTAGCGCAATAATCCGTTGACAGGCGGCTAGCTGGCTAGCCTCGGCCAGATGAGGCTGTCTGCGGTCTTACCTTTGAATTTCAGGTCAGACGGCGGGTCGAGAATCAGTATTTGCTCCAGTTTGGACATGTCTGCCTGCTGCTGGTGAAGCAGTGAGTGTTCCCGTGCCAAAAGCCGGCGGTGTTGTAGCAGGCTGGCTGACCGTGTGTACGCCCGCCTAATCGGCGCTCAATCTCACTGAGTCACACACGAGCGTGAGCGCGCACACGAGCACGAGCGCGGCGGCGCGCAATGCGTTCTGCGCGATCCCGAGCGCACAGTGCTTCTCCTGCAAACATCTTGTACAAATCCTTTTCTTAATCGTTTACACGAGAGGAAAATTATCTTTTAACACACTTCCTATGTTTTATTTGGTCTTTTCTCCTGTTTGTACATGAGATGATTCATTTTTTCTTTCCTTCTACATGAATCGATGGCGAACAAAACAGTTCACTGTACATAGTAAGTCTAAAAATGAAGAAAACGAGGAGGTGAACAGCAGTGTGCACTCAAACCCGCCAGTCCGACATTAGCAGGGCAGATGGGGAGACGTGGGGTGGGGGGGTCTGAGTGAAGCTAAGCTGGGGGTCTTTTCCCGAGAAAGTTTCTTCTGTAGACAATTATTACTTTAGCAGTTTTTTGACAGTTAGTCTGAAACGACATAACAGTTAATAAAGTACACAATGTTGCTATTTTCAGTCATTAGCCTGTAGGTGGCTGTAAAACCACTTATTTCTGGGGGGCACGGGGAGGCTGCCGAAACATGTACGTTCTAGGAAAGTTTACTAGGCGTTAGTTCACTTCTTGGTATGTTTTACATCTGATGCGACGGTGCGGATATTTCTAAACATCTCTGAAATATGAACATGTACACTGCACTTTCAACATGACCATGTAGTCAGGCGACGAGCCCACACTGCGCATGCGCACACCCAGTGAGCGAAAAACACTGTGCACAGAGTGAGAGAGAGAGAGCTAGCTGCTGGGTTTCAACTGTTCACGGGTTCCTTTATCACTTCAGTTCTAACCTAACCTAGCTTAGCTTAGCCTAGCTTCTGTTTCCCCCTGCAGTCGTTGCCTCCTCGGCACACACCACTTTTAAATGTAGGACCAGGACACGATGGCGGGTATGTTGCAGATTCCAAAAACGAAGTTATAATAGCAGAGCAAACACAAGGGCGATTTAATCGTCCGCTCTAAGCTCAGCTGGCTAATTGCCTGCTGTAACTTCGAAAGAAAGCATGCTAACCCGGCGGCTAGCCGAGCCGAGTTTTGATGTGTTTCACAGCAGTGGCGACTGAACTTGTGTTTTTTTGTTCCTCTGTTTTATTGCAGATATTTCGCTGCTTCAGGACGATTCCCAGGAGGAGATAGACGGATGTAAGTTTTCTACGGCGGTGTAGTTCACGTTAAGCGTCGGCGTCTAAACGGTGCTAGTCTGTCTGTCGGCAGCTGGTGTGTAACTGAGCTGGCAGGTGAGCTCATTAGCCGAAGAGCTAACTTAACACCGGACAAAGTTTGTCCGTTGTTGACGAGCGCTGTCCGGTCATGCTACACCTACTTACCGGCAACTTCACCACCGTCTGGTATAGGTAAATTCTGTTTTTAGCATTATATCGGCCGACTACAACTTCTGCGTGTTTTACGAGGAGCTAGTGGCAAATAAGACTCAAGCCACAACCCGAGTACCCGGCTAACTAGCTTAGCCTATTCCAGCGATGTGATTTATGTTTAGCAGAACCTTTATCGTGTTGTAGCAGCTTGATCCGGTGAGCTATGGTACCTAGGCTCGCAGTGAACCGCTCTCTGTATTTAGCTTAGCTGCTTACTCCGAGTTGTAGTATTTACGTGGAAGTGGGCCCATCGTGCCCAGTAACTAACCAGGCGAACTAACTAACGTTAGCTAGCACTCTGCTTTCCGCCCGGTTTAACCTGGTTCTCGGGCAGAAACTTGTGTCGATAGTTTCCTGCAAGTTTACAGCAATCATAGGCACCAAGTTCAGCTGGTTAAGTGCTTGATGATGGGAGATCTAAAAGTTTCAGCTCCGATTGGGGGGTCAGGCACCTGGGATTTTGACCTTAAGCTGCCGCGCCCGTCCCTCACGCCTGAAGGGACGAAATATGAGGGTGGCCTAGTGGTTATGACACTGCCTTTGGGACATGAAGGTTCGAGTCCCGGCCCTGGCACTACTGAGGTACCCGTGAGCAAGGTAGCGTCCCACTACACTGCCCCCCGGGGGCTGTTGGTAGCTGCCCGCTGTTCCACGTGTACACGTGTGATGGGTTAAATGCAGAGGTCACATTTTGTTGTGGTGCTTGAGTGTGTTCACAGTGACAAATAGTCACTTTCACTTCATGTGGCTCACTCCTGAACCTGGTTTGTGGATGCTCTAGTGATGGAGGTGCTAGCCAAACAGCTGCTTTGAAAGCCACGTGTTACTGATCTGTGCACATAAAGAAGCATGGACACGGTATATGCAGAGTGTCTGTCTTCTAATACGTCTGTATGTGGGGGTTTCGGAAACTCAGACACTCTAGTTTATGTTCAGCTCCTTTCCATTTTGCCCCTTTCTTCAACATCAGAGATGCACCATGTCTTGGGTGTTCAAGCCTGATTCTTGCATTATTTTCTCAGTATTTTTAAAAACTACGTGTGGCATTTCTTCTTTCAATATCTTCGCTAAAACGGGGTGCGCACTCTACATCCATGGGTCAAGGGCTTCATCACTGCCAGAGTGCTTTTGGGTGGTGGGTTCTGCTCATTATTTTCCAATGTTTCTAATAGTTGGTGTGGATGACTACAGCTCAGAGTCTGACGTCATTATTATACCTTCAGCCTTGGATTTTGTATCGCAAGATGAGATGCTGACGCCCCTGGGCAGACTGGATAAATACGTCGCAAGTGAAAACATATTTAACAGGTACCCTTATATTTATTATTTGACTGATTTTTTTCCCTGATCTCTCTTTTTGGTGTGTATTTACATCAGTGAAATTGGTTTCAGACAGTCAGCAGATGAAGGTAAGCAGATTTTCTTGTGACGGATGCTAGTTCTAATTATAAAAATGTTTAGTTTGAAACAAATGGTTTCAGTTCATGTCAAGCTAATAATAAAAGGTTTGCACACATAGAGGCTTGGTCAGTTGTTTTTTAATCATGTGTTTGCATTAATTTTAGCATTGGTATGCAGAGGATGCTTGCCATGGCATACACCATTCATTAGTATTTCACCCACAGACAGATGGTGGCCCGGAGTTTGCTGGATACGCTAAAAGCAGTTAGTGAGGATGAGCGGGATTGTATCGCAGTCCTGGAGAGAGTAAGCAGACTTGCTGATGACTCAGGTAAGATATGATTTGAACCCCGACACAACAGCTTAGTTTGTGTCTCAATTTTCTGCATCTACTGCATTATCCCTCTTAACCCCCCCATATAGTTTGCTTATACTCCTGCAAACCTTCATGAGAAAACTGATATTGTAGTATTACGGTTTCTGCCCCTGATGTGTCTCAGGTTGAGTTTTTCAAAGCAATGCCCCTTTTGGCAGGACACCAAGACTGAGGGGGCCCATTAATGTTTGATGGGACTGGTGTGACTTGTTAAAGGGTTTGCACGGGGCTACCGTTTCACAAAAGGGAAGTGCTTTTAGGTTTTGCACATATGGTTGACTGTCTAACCCTATTCACTCACCACAGTCATATGCCCTAGAGAGTGTTGGGATAGAGCTTGATGTCCTTGCTGGATCGTACACAGCAAGTTCACCAAGCTGCTTGTTGTATGCCTAGTAAAATGTCCTTGTGTCTAGGTTCTTATTTTGAAATGAACAGTTCTTTTGCTGTGTGCTGTAGGAAAACATTTGGCAGTGTGTTACCAGTTAAATAGTGAGGAACATCAATGAGTTGCTTTTCTGTTTGCCTGTATGTGTTCATCTTGTGCACCTTTGGTGAGCACCCTGATATTACACGCTTAGCCTGCAGGGAGACGAAAGTTGCACTGCTGCAACAGTGCAGTAGTTTGCCAAGTGCCAAAATGTCTTTGGCTGTCACTGCAGGCTAAATCCTTTAGCACTGTGACTCTGAAACGTGACGCTTTATAGTTGTAGTCCTGTGATTATCGATCGTTTTTAATCGTCAGTATTATAGTAGACTCTCTGTGTCTTTTTAGAGCCCACAGTTCGAGCAGAGCTTATGGAACAAATTCCTCATATCGCCATTTTCTGCCAAGAGAACAGGCCTTCCATTCCATTCGCGTTTTCAAAGTATTTGCTGCCAATTGTAGTGAGATATTTAGCCGACCAGAACAACCTGGTAAGTGCATTTGAACTTGTCTACTTCCCATCACGTGTGTTTAGTAGGTATGTTGACAAAGTGGGTTGAATTACAGTGTGTTTTATGATTTCACTGACTATAGTCTGTACCAGAGAGTGGAACAGTTGATTTATGTTTCCACCTGCTGGATTGTGTTATTGCATGATAAGTTAAATAGTTGCTTCACTATTCCTTATAGTAAAAACCAGTTTTTCCATAAGTTTCAGTGTGTTTACTTTTACCTAATATTAGCTAACCATCAGCTAAAATGAGCTAACATTAGCAGCCCACACCTGACACAGGAGGGTAAAGAGAATGTTCAGTGTTTGCTGGTATATCAGTGTAAGCACACACAACGTGAGCCGTTTCTTACAAATATGTGGTATTTCTGACTTAATTGCCTGATAGGTCAGGAAGACAAGCCAGGCTGCCCTCCTGATGCTTCTGGAGCAGGAGCTGATCGAGCGAGTGGACATTGAGAATCTTGTCTGTCCTGTTCTTGTGGACCTCACCGCTCCAGACAGCAATGACGATGTCAAGACTGAGGCTATGGCCGTGAGTTTGCCAGTGTGATCGTCCGATCCAGTAGCTTGTGATCACGGAATATAAATGTGTATTCGCTTATTAAAACGTCTTTTTTGTTTTTCAAAACAGATTATTTGTAAAATGGCTCCCATGGTGGGGAAGGACATCACAGAGCGCCTCTTCCTTCCACGCTTCTGTGAGATGTGCTGTGACTGCAGGATGTTTCACGTGCGCAAGGTGGCTTTCTGTGATTACTAGCTTGCTTTTAAAACCAGTTACAGAGAGAGACGTTGTACAGACTGGGTAAGGCTGCAACTGCATGTGACTGAATAAATGTTTTACTTGTTTACTTCAAAGGTCTGTGCAGCAAATTTTGGGGACATTTGTAGTGTTGTTGGAGGAGAAGCAACAGAAGAATTACTGGTATGTGTGTCATCTTGTTATTTGTGTTGGTTAAAGTTCTGAAAACAGCTGGACAGGGTAATACTTACACGTATAGTCCAGCTGAGGCAGGCTTAGTCTTGCTTAACTGTCTCTCTTCTGAGATGATGTGGAAGCTTTTGTGACAAAGGCCTTGGAATTCGCTTTTCTCCACTTGCTACTGGACATAACTTTTATGGTGTCCAGGGATGTCGGGATTGACTTTTTTTTTTTTTTTTTTTTAAATGTATTTGGTCCAAATATGTTTTTCTAACCTGATTAGATTGCACATCATGGTAGGCTGGTAGAATTCAACGGATTGCGCTTTAGGGGGAGCGAGTTCCTTTTCCAAGTGTAGCTTTATTGTTTTTTCTTTTTCCTGCATGTCTCTCTTCCTGTGCAGCTGCCACGGTTTTTCCAGCTATGCTCGGATAACGTTTGGGGGGTGAGGAAGGCCTGTGCCGAGTGCTTCATGACCGTGTCCTCAGCAACCTCTCAGGAAGTGCGCAGGACCAAGCTCTCGTCTTTTTTCATCAACCTCATCAGCGATCCCTCCCGCTGGGTGCGTGACTTCCTGCTCCCCTGGGCAACTCCTTCCAGGATGTTTGTTTGAGTTTGAATCGGAATAGGCCGCCGACTGGCTTGTTTAGATAAATATTTTCTAATTTTCCGGGATCCAGTTCATACACAGTTGAGCACAAACTGGTCTAATCTCTGCTCTACCTTCAGATTGACCTGTCTTGATTGTTGACCATGTTTTACGACTAGATAATTACTCCTTGCAATGTGACCATCAGGTACGCCAGGCTGCATTCCAGTCCCTGGGCCAATTCATCTCCACGTTTGCAAGCCCCACCACTAACGTGGGCCAGTACTTCAAAGAAGGGGCAGAGGAAGCCGACTGGAGTGGTCAGCAGTCACATAAGCGGTAGGAATGGTCTTTCCTGGGTGTTATGATGGCTTAAGATGTGCAAATTAGCTCTGTCATTCACTCCTTCTTTCTGTCGCATTCCTCCAGGGCTGGTGAGAAACCCCCAGACACTGCTGCACCCGGTGCAGGCTGCTCCCCCACCTCTACAAGAGACGACAGTGCTCTGAGCCTCCTACATCAGCAAACAGGAGTCTCCCCACAACAGGACTGCATTTACCAGAATCCTCCCTGTACTCAAGAGCACTGTGAAGGTCAGCTCTGTAGGTCTGAGCAGGAGGGTGTGGATGTGGCTGTAGAAGGGGGAGGGGAACAGGTCGCTGAAGCGTTGCCTCTTGATGAGTCCTGCTGCAATGTTGACTCGGAGATGTCCAGCCCAAAGTGCCTTCATGAAGCAGTCGATCCAGACCCAGGTGCGACTGAGGAGCAGCTTCAGTCTTTGCCAGCTGCAAGCGCCACAGCACGGGAGGGTCACACAGACTCGGAAGTTCCTATAGCGGAGGATCAAAGACACCCATCCCAGGCTGTCTCTGAGGGTGACCCACATGCTAAAGTGTCTGCCGATGTAGATCCCGGTTCAAAGGTTAACTCCCCTGCAGGGCCATGTCCAGTGGCAGAGCAAGTGGAGATTCCAGAGCAGGAGCTATATAACTCATTCCATTACTGGAGGACGCCCATTCCACAGATAGACCTTGACCTGGAGCTTTTGGAGCAGAAGTGCAACAGTGGTGAGGTCTCCAGTAACAGCCCCTCTTCCCAGGTGTCCACATCTGCACTAGGAAGGAAGCAACTGGAGGAGCTCATTGAGAACTTGGAGCCCCACATTGATGACCCTGATGTCAAAGGTGAGTAGAGGTGTTCAGTAAATTGTATTAATGATTCAGCATTGATTGGGGTTGGAGTAATCATGACAATACCAAACCAGAACTGAATCTCGGCCTGAGAGTAATGCTACACTCTGGCTTATGATCAGTTGACGTTAATCTGTGTACGTATGTATGATCTGTACACTCCTAATAATAATGTTGATTGATGTATAGCTCTTAAATATATGATTAATATGGCTCTGAAGGTATTTACTGTTTTTCTCATGCTATTCTGATGGTGAAAATATGTTCAGGAGGAGCTGATGTGAAAAACACTGATCGTGACTGATGAAGCAGTTTTGTGCAGATAGCAAATATATGCAACACTGTTATTAGTGAAGTGAAAGTGACTATTTGTCATTGTGAATACACTCAAGCACCACAACGAAATGTGACCTGCATTTAACCCGTCACACGTGCACACGTAGAGCAGCGGGCAGCTACCAACAGCACCCGGGGAGCAGTGTAGTGGGACGGTACCTTGCTC
>JBBPDA010000009.1:21853548-21871721 GCA_037974385.1 Arnoldichthys spilopterus
CATACATACACACACACATACACACACACACACGCATACATGCATACATACATACACACATACATACATACATACATACATACATACATGCACACATACATACATACATACATACACACATACATACACACATGCATACATGCACACACATACATGCACACATACATACATACATGCACACATACATACATACATGCACACACACACATACATGCACACACACACATACATACACACACACACACATACACACAAACATACATACATACATACATACACACATACATACATGCACACATACATACATGCATACATACATACATACATACATGCACAAATAGATACATACATGCACACACATACATGCACACACATACATACATGCACACATACACGCACACACACACACATACACACATACATATATACATACATACATACGAATGTATGTATATGTGTATATGAATTCTATTTATTTTTGTAATTTATGTATTTATTGTGTCAATCATTTGAAACCTGTTTTTTTATTCATTTTTTATTATTATTATTATTATTATTATTATTACTGTTTGAATTTAGGGCAGCAGTCTTTCACAACCAACTGTTTTTGTGCACTATATACTGGGGGGAGTGTTTGTTCTCTATTTGAGCAACATGTTTTTAGGTGTCAAAGTGCTTTAGTGTATTATTATTATTATTATTATTATTATTATTATTATTATTATTAAACATTTAAACGAAGTGTTTGAATTCTATGGTATTTGCAGATATTGGAAGTGTATCAGGACATTTCTAGTGATCATAATTCTGTGTGTGTGTGTGTTTGTGTGTTGATGAAAGCACAATGTTGCACAATAGCATCCATTACATACCTGTGTTTGACAAAGCAAGCAGGTATCTGTGTTAATCACCGGTTGCTTCGCACACGCATAGGAGGCATGTTCAGACCTGCATCAACCCAAAACCCAGCATAACAGACGTTTCTGATTTGAGCAGTCAGGTTACTCAGGCTCAGATGCTCCAATATCCATAAGAATTTTCATGCATGTGTCGAGTAGACGTGCCCTAACACACAATCAGCTTTTTATTGAAATATAAGTATGATTGACCTTCTGTTTCAGCAGTGCCACTCATTTAGCTTCCCTCATCCTGATCGGTCATTTGATTTGTGTGGTTGACAGCACAAGTAGATGTGCTGACTGCTGCTCTGAGAGCCACATCATTGGACACGCAACTCGAGGAGGCATTCCTGGAGCCTCGGCAGGCCCACGACAACCCCTTCAGCTCTCGCCATGTTCCTCTCATCGACTCCTCCGATGTGGAGGTACGCAGGACTACTGATCTCAGACCAGTTTTTTAATTTGAACCACTATGATTAATAGATCAACCATGTTTGGGCTTTCAGTATGAGTCCTGTGTCTGCGAATGTAAACGTTTTGTGTATTTCAGAGTCGTGAATCCACACTACCAGTGAGTCACGGTGATGAGTCCGAGTTAAGTGACAGCAGTATGAGTCCAGAGGAGGAAAAAAAATCCAAACAACAGGTTAAACTTTTAAAGATTAATAATTCTGTCCAAGTTTTAAGTCTTTTTGTGATCCGGGTAACGAACACTGTGCTGCTCACTGTTGCGTTATTATGCGTTTTATTGAGCCTTTGTAATTTCCGCTCATGCCATTGTAGTAATACAGGGTATTTTCAGGTTCTGGTGCTTAAGAGTGTTTTATAAGCATTTGCTGTTGACAGGCAGGTGTTAACATGCTTCTTGTCTCTGTGGCCTGTTGCAGGATGTAGTCCCTCAAGCACTGTTGGATCAATACCTGTCTATGACGGACCCATCCCGGGCCCAGACCGTCGACATGGAGATTGCCAAGCACTGTGCCTACAGCCTGCCAGGCGTGGCTCTCACGCTGGGCCGCCAGAACTGGCACTGCCTCAGAGATACCTTCGAGACACTGGCCTCCGACATGCAGGTGCTTTTAAGACATGACACACCTCTAATGCAAACTCAAGAACACTGCACCTCTCAGTGTACCTATGTTCTCTCGCTCGCCCCGCCTTCTTTTTTTTCTTTGCATTTCCTTTTTCATCTTTTTTATTTTCTCTCTCAGTGGAAAGTGCGGCGAACACTGGCCTTCTCCATACATGAGCTGGCACTGATTTTGGGCGATCAGCTGACTGCTGAGGACCTGGTGCCCATTTTCAATGGCTTTTTGAAGGATCTGGATGAGGTGCGAGTAGGAGTCCTCCGACATCTCTACGATTTCCTCAAGGTTGGTCAGCACTTTTGTGGTTGTGTAGGGAAGGTTAAGTAGTCAGTCAGTCAATCAGCCAGCAGTGGCTTTCTCTTTGCAACCTTGCAACGGACACCATTGTTGATCAGTGTTTTCCTTAAGGTCTACTCATGAACATGAACATTTAGCCTTTCGAGCTGAGCCTTTACTTCTTTCATGACCATGCAGACTTTTGAACATCTTGTTTTTGAAGTGGCCCATGAGGGCAATAATGGTCTCGGAGTCCAAAATTTTTAGAGGTTTTTTCACCATTTGCAACCTGGTCACATCTTGAGAAATCTCCTTCGTTTTGTGCCAAGATACACGTCCACAAATATGTGAAGACCAGTCAGGCGTCTACTCATGACTGGTTGTCATCGCCACATTTTTTTCACCCTCACGTTTGTTGTGCAAAACGCTGTCCTGGTAAACTTGGATTCATTTCACTTCTTGCAGTGCTGTCTCACACTAGCACACAACACGGCTGTTAACTCGGCACATTTCTCTTCCTCTTTTAGCTGCTACATCAGGAAACCAGGCGGAAGTACCTGTACCAGCTGCAGGAGTTCCTGGTCACAGACAACAGTCGCAACTGGAGATTCCGATCCGAGCTAGCGGAGTAAGACCTTTTTTCTATCATGTTATGCTAATTTGTCGACCAGTGATCTTGATCACCCCCCCCCACACACACACACACACACACACACCCCTTTCTCAGGCAAACAGAGGGGCACTGCAAGCACAATAGCAAGCCCATGATAGCACAGTGCACCTGTTGTTTTTCCAGTATTCCTTAGGTGAACTGCTGTTTTATACCACGAGCGGTTACCACACTGCTTCTACATGGCTGTTCTGTCATCACCCCGTTCGCAGTGCACTCCTATGTTAATAGTTGTAGTCTTTTATACCAGTAATTTACAGTAAGCACGTCAATACATTTTAATGTCTCATTTCTTTGATTGTCCTGTGTAAGAATACGTCTGATTTAACGATTGAGTGACCAATGATGTGGTGTATGCAGTATCAAGCTTTTGTCCTATCTGTCTGTATAAGGGCAGCTATATCAGATGCCTTTGTGTGTGTTGTCTGACAGGCAGCTAGTCTTGCTGTTGGAGCTGTATAGTGGGCAGGATGTGTATGATTACCTGAGACCTCTGGCATTCTGCCTCTGCACAGACAGAGTCTCCTCTGTACGGTGGACTTCCTACAGACTGGTACGTCTAGTTCTACAAACGCACGCCATTATGGATGGTTCCATAGCCGTAGCTATCAATTCAGACCGTGTGCCGAACAGGCAAAACCATTTTTGCATGTGAATAAAAGCATAGTTCTGTATTTGTGTTTGCCTCTTTTTTTCAGGTCAGCGAGATTATTAGGAAGCTTTCCGCATGCCCTGCACTGCTGGTGGATTTCCTTGGCGAGTTAGTGGATAAATTCTGCCACTCTCCAAAATGGTCAGGGCGCCAGGCTTTCGCCTTTGTATGTCAGGTAAGGACATGGATCCCTACTGTCTCAGAAGCAAACTGGGGAAAGTTTTACAATTATATATAATAGAGGTTATTTCAATATTTCTGTCATTTTTTTTTTTGTTTTGTTTCAATATTTGAGGTAAACATTATGCACACGCCTTATTAGGCACCCTTGGATTACAAAACAAACGGTACACGATGGTTTAAGCTGGAGCATTGCTGCCATATGATCAGTGCAGAGGAGTCACTCTGTGTTGTGGAGCAAGCTACTAGAGGCTCAGGCCATTAGATCAAATTTATTAACAACTTCCGTTTGTAAGAACAAGCACGTGAAATCCTTTTTAAGCTCTGCTTCATTTTCTCATAATCTGTTTTTTTTTTTCCCCTGTTCTCTAGCTTGCTATAGAGGACGACTGTGTTGCATTGGAGCATTTTTCAGAACACCTGCTGGCTCCTCTGCTGCAGCTGGCATCAGACCCCGTGCCCAACGTCCGTGTGCTGCTGGCCAAGACCTTGCGCCAGAGCCTGATGGAACGAGGTTAGTCCCGGTTTATTCAGAAGTGTAATAAAGGACGTGGTCTTTAAGTTGTCCTCGTGGGGGGTGGGGACGACGACTCTGTGCCCGACTAAACCTTTCAATTTGGAACCGAAAAGAGCACTTTTATTTGTCAGTTATTCGTCAAATGAGGCTTTTAAAACGATCAGATTTTTGTTGTATGTAGTGGTTTGTTTCATACCTTCATAAATTCATTTACATGATTTTAAACATCCGGTTGTGCAGCATTTTACAAACAATTTCAAAGTTCTTGATCACTAATAAAAATGGACGTAAACTTGTCTTTGTACTTTGTGCTCTCATAAACCTTCGGCTTTAAACTCAAGTTTACACACGTTTGTTTTTCAAATGAAAACAGGTGAAAATGGAAAAGATGTTTTCATGCTTCTCCTTTGAATGTGACTCCTGACTTGTTTCCAAAAAAGTTCTTTTACTTAGAAATGTTTATGAACGAACGAACCTTTCAACCATGTAATCTTCATGTAGGTTCGGGCAGTCGCACTACCTGACTTTTGTAGACGCTGTCAGGCATAAGGCTTTCATTTGTTTTGGTGGAAGTAAATGCTCATGTAGAAGTGATGATGTTGGATGTCGTGTTTTATTAAATTACTTATTAGGAAAATAATGAATTTGGACAAAAAATACACCTCACATCCTTGACCCATATACACCGTGGTGTAACAGAAGCGGTGGTGTAACAGGGAATTGCCCCTGTGACCTGAAGGTCGCCGGTTCAAATCCCAGACCGGTACAAGTACCACTGCAGTACCCGTGAGCAAGGTACTGTCCCCAAGCTCCCTCGGTGCTGCCCACTGCTCCTACACAGATGGGTTAAATGGGATCACATCTCGTTGTTGTGCCGTGTGTGCTGTGCTGTACTGTACTGTGTCTGCAGTGACACTCATTCACCGTACCTGCTTTTAAGGCATGTGTTGTGAGAATTTCCAACTTTTTTCTGTCCTTTGTAGAATATTTTCTACACTCAGCCAACTCTCACCAAGAGGCCCTGGAGCAGACACTCATGGCCCTGCAGATGGACATGGACAAGGACGTCAAATATTTTGCCAGCGTGCACCCAGGAAGCACACGCATTAACGAGGACGCCATGAGCACCACTTCCTCCACCTACTGAGTGCCGCACAACACACCCACCAGCTTCATGCTTGATGGCGTCTGAGGGGCATGGACTGTCCTCTACCAAGGGCAGAAAGACTGAGAAATATCGACTCGGGGGGTGGGGGGGGGGTGGGGGGGGGAAGCTTCAACCAACTCGTAATTCCCTTGAGAGCAACTCACTACAACAGGACGTTTTGTTTTTGTGTGTTCAGTTTTGCCACAGAAGCCTTAAAAGTGTCTTCCTTAAAACCAGAGAATACTTGAATATCTGGAGCTGTCAAAACACCATCAACCACCGAGCGAAGCAGACAAAATGTCAGCATATCTCGAACCCACGCAGTAGGCGACCTTGATCTTTTACCAATCCTCCTCTATTTTTTCTGGCTCAAACCGATGGACCGTCTTCATTCCTCTCTTCCGTAGCAGGACGCCAGTAACTCTCAGCATCACAGAACCATGTTAGCAGGAAAGACTGTAGCGCCAAGCATCTCCCTCACTTTCTCTCTATTCCTGTTTTGATACTGTAGTGTGTGAGCATCACATACACTGCAGATCGATTCAAAGTGTGTGTGTGGGGGTGTTGGACCACCTCTGCCTTCCCCCGCCCCCAGCGTAGTCTGGGAGCTGCAGATTGACAGCACGCTTTTTTTTTGTTTTGTTTTTTTTCCTTCTCAAGGGCTCGAGCAGCCATTGTTTTTAAGTCTAGTGCAGCACATTGTTGTACCTGTGGACACGGGGCTTCCCCGACACGCAGGACCCCATGTCTTAATGGAAAAAGAACTGTTGCATTTTTTTAAAAACCAAAATCACAAGCGGTCCATTTCGCAGAGTAAGTGAAAGCTTACGGAATCGTTGTGGTTGTTGCGCATCGCATAAACCCTGGGGTATTTTAACCTGACAATTAAAGGCATCCTCATGACCTACACATCACCTGTACTGTACATATCCTTATCGACTTTTTTTTTTTTCTTTTTCAATTTTGATCAGAGATCATGAACAGAATTGTGATATAATGTTCTCTTAACCTGTCCAAAATAAAAGTTAAAAATAGTTTTTCGCCTAGACTGATGCTTTCTCACCTTTAGCTGTAGTATTTTGTGGCTTCCGGGCGATGTAATGCTGCTAAACTGGTGCGATTTCTTACAAATTTCGTAGAAAGTTGTGCTGAAATATAACGTGTGTATGTCTAACAACATCTCTGCTGTAGAAGAGTGTACATTTGTTCCTCCCTCCTACTCCAGTTACTCATAGTTGATTAAGTGAGTGTGGTTTTGGGACAACAGAAAGACAATATACACTCAAAGGCACAGATTTTTACTTTTTTTTTTTTTTTTTTTTTTTAAGAGCTAGCACAAAACATCTGCCACCTGAATATTTGTCTGTGTGTGCAGCACACTCTTGTGTGCATCTTCCCTGTTTCTGTGGGTAGGGCATAGAAGCAATGCTGTAAAGGTAAAATGATTTTTAAAAATGTTTGTTGTACTTCAGCTGCTTTGGTGTAGTGTAAAAATATTGTAATGTAAAAATGGCTATATTTATCACAAACTTTGTATTCATGCTGGCAAAAAAGGCAAACCTTTATATTTTATGGACAGTCCCAGAAAGTTCAAGACACTTCCTGACACTTCTCACAGTTCCAGAGCATTCTGGAAGTCTACTTGGCCTTTACAGTGAATGGAGAATGTTCTTGACAACACATCAATTTCAAAAAATTTGTGGGGAACAGTAGCCATTTCCTATTGATTTTAGGCATGAGGGATTGGAAAAACACACTTTGAATCCAGGAACAAGATTAAAATAGACTAGTGACTATTTGTCATTGTGAACACACTCAAGCACCACAACGAAATGTGACCTCTGCATTAAACCCAGCACACGTGCACACGTGGAGCAGCAGGCAGCTACCAACAGCGCCCGGGGAGCAGTGTAGTGGGACGGTACCTTGCTCAAGGGTGCCTCAGTAGTGCCCGGGCCGGGACTTGAACCTGCAACCTTCAGGATGCAAAGGCAGTGTCCTAACCACTAGGCCACCACTGCCCACCTCTGATAGGTGGTGAAAAGTACCACAATGACCCTTGATTAGGATATGGTTCTTTATCAATCTGCAATATTTTTTATGCAATAATTCTAAGGCTGCCATTTGAAGATAAATCCTCACTTCTGCTAATCAAACCTCTAATATGCTAGCTGGCTGCCTGACGAACCCAGCAAAAGCTTTTGTAGGCTGGCTAGTGATGATGCCATGTTGAAGTTCTTCTACTTGTGCCAAGACTGAGTGGTCATGTGACCGCACCCATCTCCTCCCAGGAGAGAAAGACTCCTTTGTGTGGCTTTGAATGCAATGCAGAGGGAGGAGACTGCATCACCCTTCAAATGAGCTCAACCATGGGTTATCTGACCCAGAATCCAGATTCAATCACTGGGGGAAAAAAAGTGTGAAAGTGCCTGGCTTCCTGGACCGACTGATTCAAGCACCTGCATGCTGAAACCGTCCAAAGAGAGGAAATAACAGATGCAGGAATGGCTGTTATGACACTGGCATGACCAACTAACTTCACACTGCTCACATAATAATGCAGGGTCAAATATTCATCACACAGGCAACTTATAAGTTGCATATCATTGCAAAAATCTCCAAAATGGCAAGGTTATGAGCAAAAAAACCTTATAATAATGTGATTAAATAATGTAAATGTCAGCAGTTTTGGAGATATGATGTTTAACAGCCACAGTATTGTACTGCAATGGCCATGTAGAATAATGATTACATCTATTTAAGCAGTTAAATCTTGATTCCCTGGTGTTAAGCAACCTATACCAGCCTCCTGCTCTCATACACAAGCTGTGGCAGTGGTGGCCTAGTGGTTAGGACGTTGCCCTTGAGACCTGAAGGTTCAAGTCCTGGTCCAGGCACTACTGAGGTACCCTTGAGCAATGCACCGTCCCACTACACTGCTCCACGTCTTGGAAGTCGCTTTGGATAAAAGCGTCAACCAAATGATTAAAATGTAAATGTAAAATACTATGTAGGCACAGCAATTACACCACTACTCCAGAAGCATAATCGGAACCAAATGTTTCTTGTCATTTAATAAGCACTATTGGAAGGCAGAGAAAATAAAGGCACAGGTTTCTGGGAACAGCAACCGTAGTCCATATGCATGGAAGGCCTCAGGGTGAGAGTGGCAAAAGCATCGTTTCCATATACATTCCCGAGAAGAGTCATAAACATGCTCTGGGCCTGCATGTAGAATTTCTAGAACTAAAAAAAACGCACCCAATCAGCTGGAATCAGCTAAAATCAAAAGGTCGTTAAAAATGACATGAAAGATCACGGCTACGTTCCCAGCTGAAATGCCTTGGCAAAATGTTGTTAGCTGTTCGTATGGTGCCGTTAATGACAGTCAACACTTCAGTACAAAACGCTATTGTGTGTGGCAGGCCTCCTCTTACACGTTTAAAAGCATTTATTTAGCATAGAACGTACCACTTGGAAGAGTAACTGGCTATGCAAAGGGTCTACGTTTAAGAAAAGTATATAAAAAGGACAAAATCCATATATAATCTCTGCTAGGGTCCTAATAAAAGAAGTGTAAAAGTGTAACACAAAGAGCGAAAAACAAGGGCTTGTCATTTACATGATTGTAGTATCTTTTTTCCCCCCCTCAGGTCAGCATCTTCTGAGCCTGTGGTCCTGTTGCAGTGCCCCCCAGTGGCATGAGCGTCACCACCCGCAGCACCCATGAAGGCAGGTGAACGGCCCAGGTTCAGAAGAGGCAGTTCATACACTTCACTGCTTTGCTCCCGTAATCGACGCACTCGGGTCCGATGCACTCGCAGCACGCGTTGTGAAACCAGCGGTATTTTGAGCCGCCCATCGACTCGCAGTACTGCTTGCACTGGCGAATTGACACGCAGTCATCGAAATACACCACCGTGCACATGTTGTCTGGGGAGGAGAGAGAAACAGATCATATTCATATAATAAGCAGTGCGAACACAATATTTCATAATTTCAGAATATTACTGAAAATCTATAGGAAACTGCACAGAATTGACAAAACGCAAAACTGGCAAAATTCCATAATAGTGCTGGTATTGCTACATATTTCAGCAAAAAATGATGTTAAAAGAGCGGCCTGCGATATTTTTACAGCTTGCTGGATTTAGGTCATTACTGTGACTAAACCACACACCACCTGAAACTCATCTGAAGTGTTGGTCAAGATGGATTACAACATTAGGAGAACAGAAAAGGCAGGGCAAAAAAAATTCCACCTGTGATGCTCCTGTGCTTACATAACTGGTCTTTTTTCTAAAGTCACTAGGTTATTTTGGGGGGTTATGCTGTAGGAGGTTAATGTGGCCAAACCACTATGAGACAAACCAGTGTGTGTAGTATAGAACTGAATTGTCATTACACGCCTACGCAACATGATTTCACATTTCAGCCTTCTGTGACATCAGTATTGCAAAGCCCCCAATATTAACATTTCTTTGATGTGGTGTGTCGAACTGGGAGCCTTCCAGGCCACAGACCTTTAGACACTTTTAATGCATGAATTCAACTCATCAGCCAGTTAGCCAAGCCTCCAGGAGTTAAATTCACAGTGTCAGAAGGGCGTTCGTAGTGATTTCTCCTGAACAGAAACACCTCTGAGGGAGTCTGATGAAGTAGCTAGGATGCACATCTAGAGTGCAAGTTCATTACTAAGGAATGTGCTTCCCAGTGAATTAAGGCAGCAAGGTCAGTGTCAGTGGAACATGTGAACATGAAAAGCCCTGAATCTGAACCATGTAAAGAAAAAGTAATGGCCAACAGAAAAGAATTGTTTGCCACTGTGCCTACCTTGGGTGTTCTCATAACTGGCGTGGATGCTGTTGCCAGGAAGTGAGACGTTCTGGTGCTGGTCCTCCATGGTCTCCAAGAAGGAGACCAGGTTCTCATGGTAGGAGAGCTCCTCAGCCACAGGAAAAGACACCACCATCATGTTAATGGGTGCTTCTCCTTCAGTGAGCGCTCTGAAGAGCGAGGGAATGGGTCTGTAGAGCTCTTCCACTGTACTCTTCGAGGTGGCAGGTGTGTCACTGTAGTTCTTCGGGTTGCACATGCCTGAGAGGGAGTCAGGCAATGTAAACACAGCTGTGATCAAAATACCGACATCCTCAAACAAGAAAGCACAACATGAGCAGCAGGTGGTGCCTTCAAACAGTGAGTATGCAGCAGGTTACACAACACTCAACTTTCTCCCAGAAGGGGAAGAGAATGTAAAGGGGTAATACACAAGCTCCCGTTCCTTATAAAAAGCTTATAATGTGTTGGAATATGACAAATTTGATTTGGGTTTGATTTAATGGTGTCGAAACAGCACAGAAAATGAAACATAACGTCTACAGTAAAACACTGTGCAGCTCAGTTTCAGAAAACAATGAGTCTTAGAATCAATTCCCAAAGCTTCACAATCGGACACTCTTTTTAAAAATTGCTATATGCTATTGCAGTTCAGAGCTGAAGATCTTTGCCCGGTCGGGTTCAGGCTTAATTTCTATCATTTAACACGGGCTCGGGCCAGGCTCGTGCGGTAAATGAGCTGTCAGGTGATACGTTTCGATTAGCGCGAGAAAAAAGGCGAAAACTGATGCTAAAAAAGTGAATTTTGCGAGGGGGAAAATGTACAGCGGGCTGACTGGGAAGGTGACGAGGTCACTCACTACATGGAAAATAAAAGGGACGTTCGGCATTAAATAATGTCGGGCTGTAAACGGGTTCGGGCTTTTAAAAAGCAGTCGATCAAAATGTACATGTCGGGCTCGGGCCGAATTCTGTCGGGTTCTGGCCTTGTCAGGCCTAACTTTTAAGGCCCGATTACAGCTCTATTGCAGTTACACTGGACATTGTTTCCAAAAGGAGAGACTCTTCATTTTGTAGTGGAATCTGATTGCCCGTAACCATGGCACAGAAAACGGCTTTGTTTTTGGGTTCAACCAGCAGGCTCACACTCACCTACACAGTCGCAGCACTCCTCCCACAGTGTGCCCAAGCACAGCATACACTCCTTACAGCACGAGCAGTTGCCATCTGATGGCCTACACTGGCACAGCTCCTGTCAAACACAACGAATAGGTAAACTTTGACCCAAGAAACAATGTAAAAGTTGATTGACCAAGTCATAAGAAAAAGTTGGGAAAAGCAAGAGCACCATCACTGAGCTCACCTCATATCCAGTTTCCTCATTTAGCCAGCAGCATGCTTTCAAAGGCCTATTTGACTATAAGCCCCCTTAGTATTTCAAGTGACCTTAAAACCACCAAACAGCTAGAAAAGGCTGTTTTAGGAATACACCGCAATGTTTCTGCAGGTAAATCCATCTACACTGATTTAGCATTACGCTATACAGGCCCGCTGTCCAGTAGTTAGTGAGCGAGTGATTATCTGTCATAGTGAACACACCACAGCACAGCACACGGTGCAACACAAGGACATGGGACCTCTACATTTCACCCACCTGTGTAGGAGCAGTGGGCAGCTGATGGCACCTTGCTCACAGGTACCTCAGTGGTGCTTGTAAAGGTCCGGGATTTGAACCGATGATCTCCAGGTCATAGGGCAACTCCCCAACCGTTACACCTTTACAACGTTTGATATGACAATTTTTATATTATACGAGCAAGACTTTTTGAGTTCGGTTTTTTTTTGCCTTTGCACCATTTATGAGATACAGTGTTTTGTAACAACAGTGATGAAATGTACTAAAAAGTCAAGTTTATTTCTATAGCTGACGTTGTCACAAAGCAGCTTCACAGAAACCGGGTCCGAGCCCCTAAAGAGCAAGACAAAGGCAACAGAGGCAAGGACAAACTCCCTAGCTGTAGTCAGAAACCTCGGGAGGAACCAAGGCTCAGAATGGGGGAACCCATTCTCCTCTGGTCGACACCAGATAGCAATAACAAACAAGAGAAAAAAAGGAGAAAAATAATAAATATATAATAATAATAATAATAATAATAATAATAATAATAATAATAATCTCAGTGTAAATGGGCAGCAGCAGTTCCTTGTGTACAGGTGCCGTGATGACTGTAGACCAGTTCTTTGGCGGACAGGGCTGTTCATATGGGCTGCTCAGCAGGAGCGAGTTAGTTAAAAGCCGCAAAAACTTCAACTAGTATGAGGGTATCAGGGTGGGTCAGGCTGGTCCAATTTCACCAGACAGGGAAGATTAGAGGATAAATCCTTGTAATAATGTCTTCTGCAGATGTGCTATTAATAGACAAAACTTCATATATATATATATACTTAAAGAAACAGGACTAGCAGCCTGTCGACACCTTAGCTCCAAACGCCCAGTCTGAAAGCTGGTTTACAACAAACACCAGACGACAAGCACTGAACCCATGTTGAAACAGATTTCAAATTTGAATTTTAAGTGAGTTTAAAGTCTTACGTTATAAACGGTCATCTCGAAGATCTGCTCTGAAACACATTTTTGCAATGATTTTTTCTAATCCACAACTGAAGTGATCATGGTCTCATTTCTGCACCAATTGATTTAGCCTCTGCTTTCGCCTGAGGACTTCTTCACATCAATGACGCTTTGCTTTGATTTGTGAAACACTACTACGAATGTAACACTACTGTGAAGTGAGGGGGCCAGGCCTAAAGCAGCTGATGTTAATTAAGGATGAGTGCTGGCGAGTAGTTTCTATAGGAGAGCACTTCGCTGATACTGATGGAGTGTGAGTGTAGCCATTTTTCTAGGAAAGTGCACCTAACTGATCCTGATGAAGTCTGAGTGTCGTGGTTTTCGAGTGCACTGCGCAACCTCAGACTGCCTTTAGAACAGCAGGAAGAGCTCGGAGTTGAAGTCACATTCCAGATGTGCACAAATATGAGGGGGGGGGGGGTGGGGCAGCCTAACCTCCTCCACCATGAACAATACAGAACCTGGTCAAACATGGCCATTTTGGCGCAATGGAAATCACAGCTATTTAAGCTGCTCAGAGCACAAATCTACACAGTGTTTCTTATTTTCCTCGTTTATGGAGCTCGGTTCAGAGTCAATTGTTGGTATAATCACCGCAATGTAAAAGATTAAGAAGATATAAATTACTCAGATAGGTTTCACAACTGCAGTTGGATGAGAAAAATTAGGATTTTCTTATGAGCAATCAGGAGACATCATGAACATGATGTAGGCCTAAGCAAACTGCAGCCATAAATTACTGCATGAAGCTTTTATTACCATGGGCTGTTCTCCCAGCCATCTATTACATGGAGAAATAGCCTCAGCAGCCACAAGACTAAACCTCAGTCCCACAAGCAATTAAAAGTCTCGCTGTTCCAAAAAATGTGAACGGTGATGAAGAAAACACAGTAGACAATGCCAGCACTCACCTGGATCAGACATTTGCTAACGTCACTGGCACACAAAGCTTTATTACAGGCAGCAGAAAAGGACAGAAGAGACAGGAGGAGCAGCAGCGCCGAGAAGAGGGAGACGTGTGCCTGGGTGAGCTGCATCCCGCCACTGCCGCAAACCTCCTCCAGCCTGGTGAATGAGCACAAACAGCAAAAAAGCTCTTAAAGAAGGGATGACGGAATCAGATCAGTGTCTGCACATATTTACTAGAATATATAATATTTACATTAGACAGATGTTTAGATTTGACTGATGTTTTTAAACTGGTCTCTGATGATGCAGTAACTGGGCTCTGGAAGAGCAGGATGTTTAGCTGGTGCTTGAATCCTGCACTAAAGGCTTTCATTTTTCTTATTTAACCTGATTTTTATGCTCATAGCAATACGTTCTTTATGTTTAAAGTTTTTGCATTTTTTTTAGAATGCTTTTAGCATCAGCATTAACAGATGTGCGCATGAAAAATACCAAATATCAGCTTTGTCCCACATCAGTGCATCCCTGTTTGGTAGATCAGATTAGATTCCTCGCACAAAGTACAATGGCATTTGAAGCAATCGCAGGGCCACTGACATAACAGACATTGTTAAAAAGGGAAAAGGACAAACTGTAACAGTACACGAGGACAAGACATAATAGCAATACTAATAGCATACAATACTAATAGGGCAGTGGTGGCGTAGTGGGTAGGACATTGCCCTTTGAAGGTGAAGTGAAAGTGACTATTTGTCATTGTGAACACACTCAAGCACCACAACGAAATGTGACCTCTGCATTTAACCCATCACACGTGCACACGTGGTGCAGCGGGCAGCTACCAACAGCAC
The DNA here is from genome assembly GCA_037974385.1 of Arnoldichthys spilopterus. NCBI lineage: Eukaryota > Metazoa > Chordata > Actinopteri > Characiformes > Lepidarchidae > Arnoldichthys > Arnoldichthys spilopterus. Next base: position 21,868,206 of record JBBPDA010000009.1, read on the forward strand.
CGGGGGGGAATGTAGTGGGACGGTACCTTGCTCAAGGGTACCTCAGTAGTGCCCAGGCCGAACTTGCAGCCTTCAGGTCTCAAAGGCAGCATCCTAACCACTAGGCCACCACTGCCCACACAAAGGTTACAGGTTCAAGTCCTGGCCCAGGCACTACTGAGGTACACTTGAGCAAGGTACCGTCCCACTACACTGTCTTGGAAGTGGCTTTGGATAAAAGCGTCAGCTAAAATGAATAAATGGAACACTAACAATACCCATCAAAGTGAGTGATCACTTGTCACCACCCACCACACCACCACCATAGCGAACCATGACCTCAACATTTAATCAGTGCAAGAGCAGTGGGCAGTGCCCGGGAGCGGTGCTTGGGGGCAGGACCTTGCTCACAGGTACCTCAGTGGTACTTGTACCAGTCTGGTATCTGAATCAGCGACCATCAGATGACATGGGGCAACTCCCTAACCAGTACACCACTATTGCCCCAAAACTTTGGGGCAAAAGAACAACCATACAGGGGAATACAGCAGCTGAGTAACTGCACTAGAGCAGGTACTTGTGGTGCAGTGTTAACTACAGTGAGAGAACAGAACAATACCACAGTAGTACATGTGTAAAGTGCACATATAAAGCCAGGGGTGAGTCACGGTGCAGGAGGATGTATCTGTTTGCGCTGGCCACAGTCGGAGCTGTTCTCTCGTCTTTTGTTCTTCGTTTCTCTATGGGGGAGAAACCGATCTTGGTGTGTTTACAGTGAAAGGCAAGACAGAGGCTCCTGCGTGTCCCATCAGCACAACTTCACACTGGCACCACGAGGTGAGGAATCATTCGCACCCAGGTGAAGAGCGGGCCGAGCACAGGCTGCGCTTCTCTCCCCCAGTGTTATGGTAATGAGGGGCGGCAGCATCAAAGCGGTACACACAAGTTCAGCTAATCGACGAGCGGAGTGTGAACTGGTGGACAACGGCGGCACAGCCCCTTCAGCGGGTAAAAACGAGCGAAATCCCACAGAAAAGTCACTTTTAGAGTAAAAAAAAAAAAAAAAAAAAGTTAGCGAAGCAGTGAATCCTTTGTGGACGGTGAAGAAAAGGTGAACACGGCATGACGGGGAACCGTCAACACAGGTGATAAAGACCCCGCAGGTTGTACTCGCGAACAGGGAAAAAACACGGCGCGGCTCGGCTAAACCTGCGCAAACGCTGATGTGATTTAGTTGTGATCCGATTTCACTAATTATTTCCTCATGCTCGAGTCTCCGTGAGCCTCGCTGATCACCACTACCCACCACGTTCCCCACCTCGTCCCGTTACAGGCCCGCTGGCTCAGTGCGGAGGCACAGCACAGGCGAGTCCACCCTGCCCACCTTCCCCGCTCCGCACGCTCCGTGGAAGAGGAGCAGGGGAGGGAGAAAAAACACACACTCCCTCGCTCGCTAAGGCTTTCAAAGAATGTGACCAAAAAAGAGCGCGTAAAAAACCGAACGAGTGACCTAAAACTTACCGTCTCCGAGAATAAAGCCTCCGTTGGGTTTTTCGACAGGTTGTGCGTCGGAATCCTCTTGTTTACTCCAACTTTCCCCTGCTCTAATTAAGGCATGTTCTGTGCCGATGGCGTGACTCCCTCCTCTGCTCCTCTACACAAAGCGAGGCAGCGGCTACAGCCGCCTTAAAGAGACACACACACACACAGAGAAAGAGAGGGGAAGTCACAGGTGAGCGCACACACCCGACCTCCACTCCCAACCACGCACTGCGCAGATCTGCTCTCCTTGGAGGTTCGATAGCAGAAAGTCTGAGCTGAATAATGTGCACTCGTGTTTCTGAGTATAAACCTGTAAAATAAATTAAAAAAGCAAAACAATTATTTAAAAAAAGGAAAAATAAGACAAAAACTATTCAGGCAAAATGAAAAAAACAAGAAACTGATGAGTCGAGTAAAGAAATGAATAAAATCAGTGTTACGTGTGACTGAGAAGACGAAACTGGTGTAAATTTGTTTTATTTTGTTACAGTTATTCAGATTTTACCTTGTGATTGATCAGTGATTGTGCAACATCAGCTATGATTAAATGAAATCCATCATGATTACAAGGATACAATTACATGCAAAAGTTTGGACACCCCTGGACAAATCACGTTTTGTTAACTGAAGGGGAACAAACTGCACATTTCAGTGCACCATTACTGTTTAACATACATGGGGCAAAAAAAAGCAGTAATAAACAGTAACCGTGCATTAAAATGTGCAGCAGTGTTTTCACCACGATTTTTCACTTCTTTCACTTCGAAAATCAGTAAACCGTGTCATTTGACCAAACTTTCCCACATGACTGAATATGGAGTGTTGAGACTCTTCCAGAAATCCAGAGAGTCAGAAGTATCCTCTGAAAAATGAGCAAGTTAACTCTGATCACGGCTCTGATCTCAGCACCACTACAATCAAATGTAAATCTCTTGAGTTACTGTGAGGTATTTTAGCTCAGATGTGTTTCAAGACCCTGCGTATTTCAGGCAGATGAGTTCAGGGCACTGAAGAAGTCTTTCTGGGGCAGGTTCTCCACTGTAACTGTATCGCAGAAAGAGGGAGGAACGAAGACCATAGGGTCCTGGATGCCAAGAAGCTGGTTGTAGAAACTGAGGATTGAGGAGAGAAACAGATGTTGAGTATGAACTGTGAGAGCAAAAGTCCTGCTGATCATGACTCTTTTGTATAATGAGTATTATCACACGAACCCCACGGTTATCCAGCCGAGCTCCTTGGTGCTGACCAGAGCCGATACTGGCAGACAGGTGTAGTCAGTGAAGGTGAGAATGTACTTGTCTAGAGGAAAGCAGAACAGTAGAACAGCCTCACTCATCTGTCAGCTTGGATTAAAAACTACTGGCAGGACTGTAACCGATGGCCTGCAGTAAATGTGTAGGTGGTTTTTAGGAGACATTAACGTTATGGTCGCTTCGTTTCATTTCAGCAGTTGAACATTATTGCCAATAACATCACTGCTGTTGTTTGGTCATGGGAGATGTTCACAGCTGTGTTGCTATTTGTAATAATCCCAGACCTCAAGCCTTCTGTGTCTTTTTACAACAGTTCTACAAAATAAACATAAATATTAAAGCAAATAAATCCTGAATCACATGTGCTGCTGTACTGCAATATTGCTCGCACCAAAAAAAAAGTAGAATATTTTGTGTGAAGGATAGTCTATAAAGCATTTTACAGCCCATCATTAGTGTTAATTAGATAGACAGATACACAGACATATAGAAAGACAGATAGATAGGTAGACAGACCGAGAGACGAACAGACAGAGAAATATACAGACAGACAGACAGGGAGACAGATAGACAGAAAGACAGACAGAGGCAGATAGATAGATAGATAGATAGAGAGACAGACAGAGGCAGATAGATAGACAGAGAGACAGACAGATAGACAGAGGCAGATAGATAGACAGATAGATAGATAGATAGATAGATAGATAGATAGACAGACAGACAGACAGACAGACAGACAGAC
>JBBPDA010000009.1:21871821-21935434 GCA_037974385.1 Arnoldichthys spilopterus
AAGATTGTTGGCTCTGCACCAGTCCGTCAGCTGTTTCACCTCCTCTCTGTACGGTGCCTCATCATTCCCGCTGATCAGACCCACCACAGTTGTGTCATCAGCGAACTTGATTATGTGAAATAACAGACACAACTACTATAATACATGCATACACCAAGTGATTACAGTAACTATTGACAGCAACTATTGCAATAAATACATACGCCACGTGTTTACAGTAACTACTACAATATGACCAGTTGACAACAAGTGCTACAGTAAACTAAGTGGAACATTATTTTCTGGATGACATCCGGTCGGTTATCAGATAGCAATAGTCTTGAGACGCTTCTTGATCATCACCAATTTTAGCTGCAAAGTCTCCAAATGCTTTAGGCATTGATAAAAGTAAAACACTTAAGATATATCACCTATGATTAGATATGTTCGTTATGTGTCTCAGGATATAAATCAGTAATCCACCATTTGCTATAAAATAAAATGCTTCAAACAGAAGTAATTCAGCTCTAATTCCCCTTGAATTAACTACTGTTTTCTAATGTGATTCTTCTTGTGTCTGCAGCCATGTACACACTGGTCTTTCCTGACAACACCTGCATGCCTGAGGGGAACATTGAGCAGCTCCTATAGCATCTTGTTTGGGGTCTGTGACCCCATGGACTCCATCCCTCCTTATTTCTGTCAAACAGAAGGGCTATAAAAAGCTGAAGACTTGCCCAAGACAAACTTGTCTTCTGGCAGAAAATAGTTCCCAGACCACAGAAAACCAAATTTTCTTCTTTTTCAAAAGAAACGTTTGAGGCATCTGAACGTTGTTAGTTACAAAATATATACACATATTGAAACGAACCTGTTTTGAATTTGTTTTTGTAACTTCACAAAAATCTAGTATTTTCATATACCATTCAGCCATAACATTAAGATCACCTGCCTAATATGAATACCTTTTCATGCCATCAAAACAGCTCTGATGTCTTAAGTTATGAACACCATGAGATTTCTGAATTCACACTGTGGGATATGCCACCAAGATGTAAGCAGCCAATCCTTTATACCCTGCAGATTGTGAGAGGGACTACTTCACCCAGCACATCCCACAGATGCTTGGTCAGATTTGGTTTCTGGGGAACTTGGAGGCCACATTAACACATTTAACTTTTTGTCATGTTATTCAAACCTTTCCGGAACATGTCTGCAGTGCAGCAGGGTGCCTTTTCCAGCTGAAAGAATTTACTGACATCAGGGAAAACTCACTGTTCTCATGAAGGTGTGTACTTGCTCTTTGCTGTTTTTGTCAAAGTAGCATCCATACAAATGCCAGGTCCCAAGATTTTCTAGCAGAACATTGCCCAGGATACCACACTGCCTCTACCACACTGCCTTCTTCTGATGCTGCAGTCTCTTCCACCGGTACGCCACCCATATGATGTAGAAGAAAACATGATTGATCAGACCAGACCACCTTCTTCCATTGATCCATGGTCCAGTTCTAATGCTCAAATGCCCATTGTAGGAGCTTTTGGCAGAGGATAGGGGTCAGCATGTATGTTGACCCCTAGAATACCCAGCATCAACTATTTCTGCAATATATGCAACAGTAAGTCTTATGTGGGATCAGAACAGATGGCTAGTATTCACTCCCCATGCACATCAATAAACATTGGGCACCCATGACTGACATGAATATTTCCTTCAGGAACTGACTTTTTACTCGCTGTCTGATCGGTCTCAAACTGGACAGATGCCATATTAATGAAATAATCAAGGTTATTCACTTCGCCCATCAGTGGTTTAAATGTTATTGGTGGGCAGTGTGTACATCCACCTGTACATGGTAGTTCAGCCTCACCCATTCACACTGTTACATAAGGAATGTTGATGTCGATTCCGTTTTGGGTGCATAATCCCACACATAGTATAAGTGGCCATGTAGTGAAGAGCCATCTGTCAAGCTTGTGCAATTAGCCTGAATCAGCAAGAAATTTAAACCCCAAACACTAGCAATGTTAAGTATTCAGCAACCATGTAAACCATAAAACATCTTGCTGTTACAGCAACATTCAGTTGCAAGACATAGTTAAAATAAAAGTCTGCTTTTTCTTTAATACAGCAAACTACAGATATTTCTATAGAATATGTAATATTAACCAAATTAGCCAGAATTAGAAATGTACTTTTATTGGAGGAAAAACAGACATGGATTGGATGCATGTTCTTTTCTACCTTTATTTTTTTTCTCCAGGTAAACCGACAATGTCTTTCACTATTTTTCAGCTACAATACTTGCTTGAGTGTAAAGATCTGTTAATTTTACCATTTCACTTTATTCCAACAAAAAGCTGGAAACAGCAACCTTTTGGAGAAAGCCATGGCAAAGACATCGGACATCTGATTTCAGCTCAAGCATTAAGCAGGCCACTTATGAGTTGATAGCCTTTTCCTAATTAAATGATTCAGAAACATCCTTTAACCCTAAAAACATCAGTAGGAAAGTGATCAGTCATTAAATCAAACACACTTACTAAAAAGCATGTACAACGACATACAAAGCAATGACTGCAGATTTACCACGGGCTGCCAAAGCCCACAGTATCTTAAAGATGAGAGGCCCATTTGGGTACAGTAGTGTACTACACTTTTAAAGCACACAGGTACTAGACATGGGCATTCAAATTCATGCCATAAGATACAGTATAAAAATCAAAAGGCCTGGCATCAACAAGAAATAAATTAACTGCAGATCCCCCTCCCCAGCACTACCCAGTATGTACACCAGTGCTTCAGCAAACTACGAAAAGACTTAACATCCTGAAAACACGCATGTAAACGGAGTCTGGTGATTTCATTAAAAGTGAAATGAAGAAAGACTAGAGGAAACCAGAGAAAAACAGGCACATTCTGAGATCAACTGAGTCCATTATTAGATTTTGATACAGTCAGTAATCCTCCAGAAGCAAAATTGCAAAAAAAAAAAAAAAATAAATAAAAATTACCCCCCTCCCACAAACAGTGCACTTCAAAATGTGGCAGAATCAAGAGTTGGCCATCAACCAGAGCTGAGGCAAACCCAGCTATGCATGTGTGCATGAAGAAAATCAGTGCCAAAAACGAAGGAAAAATGCATGTTCAGAGGCATGGCTTTACATAACAGATTACACCTCTAAACTTAACCATGGGTTTGAAAATCAGAATTGTCCAAAAAGAAAAAAAAAGCTTTATTTAACCAGTTGGCAAAACTAAAAATCCCCCCCCCCCAAAAAAAAGGAGAACAGAAAAAAAGGGAGGAGAAAAAAGAAAAACAAAACAAAACAAAACAGTATCACATGAAGTGGAGCAGTTTTACTCTCCTTTGATAATTTTTGCTCGTTTGTTACCCTTTTAAAAGTGTGACTAATTTTAAGTAGCTAGGATGTATGTAGGTGTGGACCAGTCTCTACGAGCGCTGTAAGATGGACAGGACTGCTGGCACCTAGCAGGCTCAACTCAGCATACAAGCATACCACAGCATACAACCAAGACCCACAGTGTTGCACCCTCTTCACTCATCTGATCCAGCCGACCGCTTCTGTGTCCTCTTACGAGGTGACCGTCTGGGGGAAGCCTTATCTGAAAAGAGAAGCAAAATCAGAAAGGGCATCAACAGAAATGAACTTAGTCTATAGTTCTCCTGTACCTGCCTCACAACTGCTCTCCCGAAAGCAATACTCTAGTTAAACGCATAGATCTCTACATACACAAACAGGACCTCTACTGATACGGACCCATCGAGTAAGTTCAGCTGAATATTTCATTGTCAAGTGTTAATAAAACTATGTGCATCATGAATCATTTACAGCCCAGTGTTTCCATCATGATAAAACCTCTCCAACGCCACACCACTTCTGAGAAGACTAGGAAACTTCTTTGGTCGGAATAAGAATGAACTGATCACAGGTCGTCTCCAAAAGCTGACGACAAATGATTACAACTCAGAAACGTGTAGATCTTCAGTTTAGGTGTATTTATCGGTCGCGGTCCTGACAAGAGGAAAAGAGCCTCACCTCGCCGACTTTGCACTGAGGATGCAAGAGGAGAGAAAAGAGGAAGAGAATGAGCGTTCCAAAGAGCAAGCAAGATCACCACCCCATTAGCAACAGCAGCAAAGACCATGCAAGACAAAAGAAATGGGAATACACAGCAGTGATTCTGAAAAGCAGTTCGGACATTCACAACCAAAGAAAGAAAATCTTTTACACACAGGAAAAGGAAGAGGTAAGGTAGGAAACGCCTATGCTTCAAGCACAAAATACATTTCACACAAAAACAAGCCAAGCCACATAAAGCAGACTCTCTTAAGACATCAGAAGGAAAAAGGGTCACATTGCACCATTAAATCATTTATGTACTAAGACACTTTAAAGAAATCGTGGGGAAGACTTACTGATCTGATTGAGCGTCTCCTGAGGAATCCAACTCATGTCCACATCGTTGTGGTTGGAAGTTCCCATCTCCACTTTTGTCGCAGGTCTCCTCCTCTGTAGACAAAGACCAGCAGGAGCAAATTTGTTAATATGATGAGAACTCTTCCCTGGCTTTTCTCAACGACCTTCATCACACCACTACAAGCACAGACAGCAAAGGCTGCCACCTCTTTACACTTATTTTCTTTATTCTTTTCTCCTTTTCTTTTCTCGTTTGTTATCGCTATCCGGCGTCGACCAGAGGAGGATGGGTTCCCCCTTCTGAGCCTTGGTTCCTCCTGAGGTTTCTTCCTACAACTAGGGAGTTTTTCCTTGCCTCTGTCACTCGTCTTGCTCTTTGGGGGCTCAGACCTGGTTTCTGTAAAGCTGCTTTGTGACAATGTCAGTTGTAAAACGCGCCATAGAAATAAGTTTGACTTGACAAAGTTAAGTTCTGTTTAATTCTCAGATTACTCACTCTAGGCACATGGCAAAATCTCAAGACAGCGAAAACACTCCTATTAATTCAGGCTATTTGGATTTTTGTCAAGCCTCATTTTCAGCAAACCTCGGAATATTGAAGTGACTATTTTTCATTGTGAACACATTTAAGCTTCTCAACTTCTCAGGCCTCTCTCAGCTAAGTTAATGTCAGTGTTCATGATTCGACCATTAGAATCTGAGACAAGGGGCAAAACAGGGTCAATGCATTAAAGGGGTAAGACTAAAACCACTGCTAAGCAATAGAAATGAAAATGCTTGCCTAACATTTGCCAAAAAACACCTTGGTTACACCTCAAACGTCTGGGATAATGTTCTATGGACCGATGAGTCAAAAGCAGAACATTTTATAAGACACAGGTCCAGTTACATCTGGGGTAAAGCTTACATAGCTTCCCGCAATAAGAGCAACATGCCCACAATCAAACATGGTGGTGGTAGCATGATGTGGTGTTGCTTTGCTACTTCAGGCACTGAGCAGCTTAACAGAGGAAACCAGCTCTCGACCAGAAAGTACTAAACTAGAATTCTTCATCAGTCCATGAAGCTCAAGCAGAATTGGGTTATGCATCAAGGATCCAAAGTAAAAGAATGTGCCAAAAATTCTTCACATCGGTGCCAAAGACTGATCTCTTTACCAGAAGTGTTTGACAGGGTCACCTCTAGCAGCAACTGCGATCACAAATTATGATTAGAGGCAATTACTTTTTTACCTGAGTGATATAAGTGTTGGTGGGGTTCTGTCCTACAAGATCATTAGAAAACTGCATTGTGTTTACTGAGGTTGCCTTTTGTTTTACGCTACATTTGACCGGAGATCAGAAACAAGTTGTTGCAACAAAAAAATAAATAAATAAATAAAAAAATAAAGAAAGAAAAGGACCAAATATTTCTTCCACAGCGAGTATGTGGAGCACTAGCTAAACTGGCTCCCTACGAACACAGCAGACTTACAGCACAGATTGCAGAAATGAAAACAGAAAATGTATAGTTTGGGGAAGGTACAATAATTAAAATTGGTGGCTTTACAGGTGAAAACCCTGTTGTTTATGACCATTGCAATAATACTGTAGGTCACAAATCCGACATACCAAGTATATCATTTTATTGTTAGAGATGAAAACGCTTTTTACCTTTCTGGATTCCAAAAGCTGATGCAAACCAACAACAACCAGCAGTCCAAGCCCAGAAAGGAACACATACATGAAAATCCTGCAAACGAGAGACAGTGTGTTACTAGTCTACAAAGAAACAAAGTGAACATGACAATAATACAAAGATTATGGCACATGAAGAGCTGAAACTTTACATTTACTACAGACCAGCACCTGGAACACAATTAACATACTGTAAGACTAACAGATTTCACTTACGTTTCTCCATCCAGACCATCTTCTCTCTCAGTGATGGTGACAGTCTGGTTAAATACTGCATCTTGGAAAATGTTACCCTATCCAAAAAAAAAAAAAAAGGGTAAGCAAGTCTGAGTGTGCACTGTACACAAGACATTTCTTCTATTAAATCACTGTGAAACCTATCAGTGCATGCAACTTAATTTTTTACAATAGTCAAAATATTCATTTAAATAAGTTTTTTTGAAAAGCAACCAACCGATTGCACGGGAAACCTATTTTTGCTAGTAAACTGTTGCATGTACTTGGTTCAAAAGAACCATATTAACAACAAAAAACAGCACAAAATCTAAAATCCCAAGTCATTTAACTTGTACACACAACAAACTCATTTATATTTTCAACTGTCAGTTACTGCACAAATTTGGCACATATATTATTATTCATGCAGTAAACAGCAGTTGCTAACAAGGTATTCTTTGTCTGATGCAAGGACCAAGCCCATAAACTGTGCATCGTCTGATACAGCTGAATAACCAAGGCATTGCAACAGTGTAAGAATGGAAAGCTAAAGGTCACGGTTACTTCAAGACAGCATACATAATGTTCAGTGCATTTAAACTTAACGCTCACGCTAAAGAAAAGCATTTTAGAAAGAAAGGTCCATGCTGGTTGATGTTGAAATATCCTGAACTAGCAGGTGTCTCTCACTTATAAGGACTTTAGAACTCCACCACAAAAATACTATCCATCACCATGGGTCTCAGTGGAGATGGTGAGCCACCATCCCTCCCACAGATTCCTACAAGCACCCACTCACATTGCTATCTTTGTAGTTGAGGTTGATGACCAAGCCAAAGGGGCGTCCACCCATGGGCTCAGCAGGGATGAAGGAGTACTCAAATGTGGCCTGGCGCTGAGGAGGAACCACCGTGCCCAGCTGAAGAGCAGTGAAATTCTGAATATAAAACTGGAAGTCCTGAGGATAGCGGAAGGAAGCGTCCAGAGACTCAACCACAAAATTCTCACTGCCTTTGTTGGTAAAACCCATCAGAAACTTCACAATGTTGTTGGCTGGAAAGTCTAGAACAGAGCAGTGGAGAACAAGAGGGTAAAAGTGAAGATAAAGTGTGTAATATCTAGTCTGTTGCTCATCAGATGAATAAAGAACAGATGAAAATCAATGATTAGTTTACTAAAACATTGTAAAAAAAAAATCTAATCAGGACCATGCACCTGCCTGAAGAAATTCCTCAAACAAAAACATTGCTGCATTCAAAATTCAGCATAAATGTAATTCAGATAAGTGAGAACGCTGCTTACCCTCTCCTTTGACAAAGAGAATGGTCGTATCTGCATTAGGGGAAGGCTTCACTTCCCCTGCCAATGTTTCTTCCTCTTCTTCATCTTTCTCTTCAGTCTAAGAGATCAAAACAAATGCATCATACTCCTAGTGCTCACTTTTCAAAGTAATCAAACATTATATTGATTATTAACACTTCTTACTAATTCTGTATTGTCGTCATCTTCCACCTCTGCTTCATCATCCTCATCCTCAGCAATCACATCATCAGTAGCATCTTCATCAGCTGCTTCTTCTTCCTCTGTAACATCCTGTGCAGCCACTAATGGACCTGAAAGGCCAGAATAGCATAGTTAACAAGCTACTGACACAAGATAAATGACACTACTGACACTAAATTTTTTAGTGAGGTGTCTAGTAGACTATTAGCAGGCAATGTTCTCAAACAGAGTTATACCCTCCCAGAGGTTTAGGATGAGCTGCGGGTGGACAATGCAAACAAAAATCTTATTGCCATATATTATAATTCAGATCTTTTAAGTGTAAGAGTACTCTGAACACAAAAGAAAAGAGGTTTATTGCAGTTGCTTTGTGTTACACATTATTTAACAAAATCAGAACAAAAACAAAGAAACATTGCAGGACAAGCAAACGTTCCTCTTGTTCTGACAGTTTCTTCAAAATATCTCTTTATTCGGCATACGCCATACTGATAAACTATTATTGTGCTGAACACTGTAACAAGTGGAAGACAAGCCGTAAAAGTTCTCAGCGTAACAAAGTATCAGCTGTTCAGCGTCTTTGGTGTTAATACTAAATTTAGAAAAATCTGCTACCCTGCTTAGAGTTAAGGGTTTAGCAGGGGTTCTCAAATTCCGAACATAGAATCCATATTCCGGACCTGGATTTTGCAATCACCAGGATCAGAATCCAGGAGTGGAATCTGGTTTCGAGGTCCAGATTTGAGAACCCCTGCTCTAAAGTAATGCATCACTCCTTTTTCTGGCAGATGCCTTTGATATCCCAGCTATCAGCAATGTCTGGGTAAGAAGGAAAATAAAAAGATAAATGAATACATAAACCTCATCACAGATACTACAAAAAGTTATTGTAAGCCCCATTTCTTTAACCCAAAGTTACAATATTTAACTTTGTCTGAGACTTAAAATGTATAAAGAATTTGGAACATTATTTAGCCACCCTCTCCCACAGGTCAATAATCTAATGTAGGTACAGAAGCAGACCGAGCTCAGTTCACTTCCACATCCCTTCGCTCCTTACAGCCTCTTTCCTGCGCTTTACTGTGAAGTTAACATAAGCTACCTCAAAATCGCGGTCAAGAAAACGTATACTGACTCTAGTTTACGAACATAGAGTGGCTATAGTAGCCACCACCGCCACTCAGCCAGGTTAGTGTGTATTTAAACGTGGTTACGCTAATGTTCATGCTGCTGGTGCAGTTGCAGGCTAATGGGCTAAAGCTAGCCACTAAGGACACGTCAGTCCAGACGGTCTCCGACTGAAATGAGCTAAGCCAACGGCGCAAGGCTAACTAACGCAAACGTTGCGAACATCTTCTCCAGCTAAAAGTTAGGATATTAAATTATAAGTCTTATATATTAAGCAAGTAAATGAAACGCGAGTCTTTCCTTTGACAAAACTCGGCGTGTTTGGACTGTGGCCCAGTGGAGGAGCTGCAGCTAACTTAGCTTACACAAAGCTTACACAAGGAATAAGGGAACCACAGACACGTCTTTTAACCACAGTTCTCATGCAGAGCACACAAAATTAGTCGTGCGAATAAAGTGAGAAAATGCGTGTGCGTTTCTGAGATAAAAATTCAGTGCGTTCAAGCACATGTGCGCGATTCTGCAGCAGCAACAACCGTGTTATACACAAACATGCTAAACGAACGAGCACAGCAACCGACAACTGTCATTAACTGGTAACAATGAACTCACCTTTAACAAAAACGGTTACCGGAAATGCCAGCAACACTAGCAGAAGTAATTTGGGCAAGAATTTCAGCATTTTCGTTGAAAGGAAGCCACACCGACACTGAAAGCTAACTCGCTGCGCCCTTCAACGATAGTAGCACTAAACACGGCGCATGTGCAGTGTATAAAACACACACAAAAAAAATCAATTCGCATGCGCACTGCGCACGTTAATGGGACGCACTGAAAACAGAAGATTTAAGGAAAATACAAATTAAGAGTTTTAAACCCAAATGCTTTTTCCTCGTTTAAAACAAGTCTGAGTGTAAAGCGGTCTGCAAAGAATAACATGCTGCATAACGCACTTTGTCAAAAACAATCACATGTTTATTTCTCCGATTATGGCAGTATAACTCGTAATAGAGCAGATATTTCTAGCATGTGTAAAGTGAACTTCCAGTAATTTATATTTTAAAAAATGCGCTTTAGAATGACATACGGAACATACAGAATTATTCATAATTACATACAGATTAGAGTTAAAGTTTAAATAGAAACATACAATAAAATTGTAAAAAAAATCCTGGCATTCTTATGTGTAAGACTTAAATTTATACATGTAAGTATTTAGTTGTCTTTGTATAAAATCGCCTGAAACTTCTGTCAAAGTTTTACTTGTGAAGCCCGAATGACATTTATAGTAAATTAGTTCTTTATATCAAAATCAGTTGTGAAAAAACTCATGAATTCTCTCTACTGAGTACTGAAATCTTGCTAGTAAAACTAAATTAAATTAAGTTTATTTACGCCTGTTTTAGTGTGTTATTTACAATGTCGATTTTGGGCTATGAATCTAAAAGCCATGTCCACGGTGCAGTTGCATGTCTTCTCCGCTGCAGCAGGGGCCGGTGTAGCCCCTGACGGGGGTGGAGCTTATGTTGTAACCGGAAAAAGAAGGCTAAGACAAAAGAAAAGTATCCTGAGCAGAGGAGCTTTCCTCGCATATACAGCTTGTCCCCAGTAGAGTGTGATGGAGGTGCTCAATGTGATGGAGTGCTCTCGGTTTGATGCGGAGTTGAGGACTCTGGTGGACGCTCTGCTGAAGGACGTGTGCGCGCTGGCGGCCCGCTGGAGCGCCACTCTGCAGAGAGAGATCACAGCCAGCAAGAGCGAGAACCACGAGCTGAGGCGGAGACTGCACAGCATGGAGCAAGATATCTCCCATAGGACGCGAATGGAGAGAGAGGGACATCTGGAGGCACCTGCCAAACTACCAGAAACTGGGAGTTTGAAAAAAGTGCACGGTCAGTGACATGGGACTCCGGTTCACATGCATTTACTCTGATCATACGCCAATGGTCTGTGTCTGACAGTACTGCACATCTTATACAGCATGTCTAGTGCTGCAGACCCCAGCTACAGCTGTTTGGGTTTTCATTATACAGGTTAGGATGGGAAGCTGCAGAATAGATGTTTCTAAAGCCATCAAGAACGTATGTTCATGACTTTCAAGTTCATTTATGAATCATGTTGTGTTGCATACGCTTATAGTGCAAATAAAATTCAATATTAAAATCTTTCACATTCAGGATCCGCAGTCAGTATGAAGCATCAAGTTCAGTTTATTGATCATATGTATGTTAACATTGGGTCAACAGGACAGTGAAATGTGTTGGACAAAAAGATGGATAAATAGATAGATAGATACTTCCTGAGGGATTTTTTTTTTGTACCAGTAGCCACAATATACATAAAAATGTAAACAATGTAAACACACAATACAAATAACTGTATTATACAAAAAAATATAAAATAGGAAAAATGCACAAACTACAAATAACTTTACTATACAAAATATAGAAAACTATACAACTACACAGCTATAAAACCTTAATAATTACGTCATATAAATATTCCTAAAGGTGCAGTATGTGCATAAGCAGATGTACAGATTCTCAGTATTAATAATAATCGTGCAGATAATAATAGTAATAATAAAGTGACCGGTGGTGCGTAAGATAAGATGACCTGAGAAGATGAAGTGCAAACTGAGTGTAATGTAGGTGAGTAAAGTTGAAGCTCCTGAGGTCGTAGCAGAGATGAGAAGTATCATCAGGCCCCAAGAAAAAACAGTAAACTCAGCCGAACATGACCGATATATATATATATATATATTTTTTTTTTTTTTTACTTTTATTTTACATATATATATATTTATATATGCATATATAAAAATATATAAAAGAACCATGGGAAGGGCACATTGTGTAAAGTGCAGTATAAAAAAGTGTAAGTGACCAGTGCAAACAGTAATATTGCACTTTGGATGAAGGCAAGAGAATTGACAGTGACAGTCAATCTGCTATATTTGCAATGAACTCTCATACAAACACATTATAAAGTGAACATTCATAAGAGAAGGCAACCTCAGTTCAGTACAAAACACTGCACACCCTAAAGTCAGATTGATACGGATCAATTCTTTATTACACCCCTGCATGTTACTACTTTTGATTTATTAGTGAATGATATTGGCATCACATTAGTTTCTGCAGACAATTGCTTAAAATAAATGGTCAGCATCAGATTGTGTCGTCAAAAATGAGTTCCTCCTGTTTACCTATCTGCAATAATCAAACCATGGAAAACAGCTTGTCCTCTCAGATCATCATCTTCAGCCCGACTGGACATCCCACTTCTCAAAAACCGAAGACAGACATCTAGGCTCTTCTCAGTTTTGGCTCCCAAGTGGTGGAATGAACTTCCCTTAACTGAGTCCCTCACTGTCTTCAAACGACGACTAAAGACTCACCTCTTCACAGAGAACTTAGTACCATAACTACAGAATTAACAAACTTACTAACTTAAAATCTATGTCAAGGTTTTGCATGAACTCCGGTATAATCATGGCTGACTAGCAGCTCTTAAACCAAGTCTAGGTTTACTGGTATAAGTTTTATAAGAAGTTTTCTTTGTTGACTAGAAAGCACCATGTAGGTCGCACAATGCAACCCAACAATGTAAAGGGTTGTAAAATTAATAATGTGATTTTTTTTTAAATGTTGTTTTCTTCAGAGTGTGCAAAAAAGACTGTAAACACAGAGACTGAACCTACAGGTCCCATTGGAGGTCAGTGGGTGAGTGTCAGCCATGTTGAAAATCAGCTAATAAATGACTTGTTAACCTCAGCTTCTTTCTGAACCTTAGAATGGATTTGCTTTAGAGGACATTTCTGCTTAGCTGGCTACGTTATGTGATGATCAACAAGGCTTGTAAATGTATGTTTAGTATGCCAGTGTTACCGTCACTGGCTGGTCATATATTCAAACAGTTAATGCAGAGATTCTGCAGCAGTAACATCAAAAAGCTGTTACTTCCTTTTTATTTGGACTTCTGTATGTTTCTTCCCCTACATAAATCCTTATGTACTTGCGTGGATTGCAGCAGAGGGTCCCTGCACTATCAGGTATGAAAGAGGAAGAACTGGAGATGTCTGTTACTGGCACCGAACACAGACTGGAAGGTAGGATCAGTTTATACGTCATTGTGTCCAAATTTTTTTACACTTCTATAACCTAAGAATAACTGTCGATGTAATTACAGAATAATAAGCTTTAGGATGTGATGTGATGAGCCTATGATTTATGTCAATTTTTATATATTCCATTTTGCTCCAGTCATTAGTAAATTGTCATAGCTGAATACGGTCGCAATTTTTTGTAATATAAAGTCCATTCAAATCATGGACTGAGTGTATTGTTACACTTCTATTTAAGATTGTGAGTTTTTGCTGTTTGAGTTAAAGTAAGATGCAAGAGAATTAAAAAATATAATTGAAATTATTTTGGCTGAAATTCAGTTATGAACATTTTTAAGCCTCTTAATATTAGCTCGGCCATGTTGTACTGCAGTGATAACACTACATAATAGAGTTGTATTTTATTTTTGTTCTTGGGTACAAAGTGTGTTTTCCCAATCCCTTATGCCTAAAATCAATAGAAAATTGCAATTTCTTCACAAAAACTGTGCTTCTGTTCTCAGGACAATGAGATTTTGAAATGTGTCTGTTTTCAAGAACATTCTCCATTCACTTTAAATGTGATGTTCATGAGTGTCAACGTTTCTTTAAGGAGAGGTCAGGATCACCAAAATTATTTTTAAAGGTTTTATTTAAAAGAGAGAGAGCAATTTCAAAAGTAAATGAAAAGGCTGCTGGGAAAAGCAGCTAGATGGGGGAGCTCTGAAAGACAATTTTAGCATTTTTTAATTGAAGATCCCTGAGCACTAAATGATTATTAACAAGAGACTATATACCAGTCAGAATAGTGTGTTTGCCATGTATTAAACTGATTTCATCCAGCTGTGAGTTTCATTAGCATCCAAAGTTTGGTCTTTACAGTGTGATGACAGAGTTTCTTTGATAGGAGATCACATATGGTCATGCGTCAGTTAACATAGAAATGAAAAGAACATTTAGTCTAGGAATAGTCTGTTTGGTCTTGGCTTATTGGTTTCATTTGTTGTATTTGGTATCCCAAATCTTTGGGGGACTCTATCTCTAGATTAGACATCTCTCTCTCTCTCTGTTAAATAAAACTTTTAAAAATACTTTACGGTGTAATTCTGACCTCTCCTTGAAGACACGTCGACAGTCGCCAAAATCACATTGTCTACAGATGGTGAGGATCCTAAAGTTTAAGGGTGTAAGAACCTTGGGCCTTGAGCCGAATTCACCACGCTTGTTCTAATACTTCATTCTTGCCCACAGCCTGCAGTGATGTACTTGCTACTCCTTATATGGATACAGAAGTAAACGGTCAACTTCCCAAACTCAAGACTGAATGTGAGAGCAACTCTGAGCCTGAGATCTCAAACCCAGATGAGGATTGCGATGAAGAGGACACTCTGGACTGTTTGATTGTGAATGAAGAGCACAAGACAGAAGATCAGAGCTCACAACATGACTACCTCTCCTCACCTAAAGCAGAGGAGGAGGAGGAGGAGGATGGGGAGAGAGATGAAGAGCAGGAACACCTATTGCCACCTTATTTACAACTGGACTCCACGCTTTTTCTTAGTAACTCCGAACCTACCAGCTCAGATTGCAGTACGGTTGTAGTACTGGAGGGAAATGCTGATGTATCCACTACACATGGGAGTGATCAGCATTGTGGTTCAGCTGGGAGAGCCTCGGCTCCCTCCAAGAGTAAGAAAAAGAAGGGACAGAGATTTATTTGCAATATATGTGGGAAAAGTCTGTCGTCAAAGTATTCTCTCAGTGTTCATTTTACGATGCACACAGGGGACCGGCCGTATGCGTGCGTGCAGTGTGGAAAGAGGTTTGTTAATAAGACTAATCTCCAGATCCACCAGAATATCCACACTGGAGCAAAACCCTACGTCTGCACGCTCTGCCCAAAGTCATTCGCTGACCCAAGCCCTTTCGGAAGGCACAAGCGGATGCACAGTGGAGAATTACAGCAAAGCAAGCACGGCCCTAAATGTCAGTACATTTGTAATATCTGTGGAAAAAGCCTTTCAACCAAACAGGGACTATCGTACCACATTACAATGCACACCGGGGAAAGGCCCTACGCCTGTACTTGGTGTGGGAAAAGCTTTGTTCAGAAACATAACTTAAAAATCCACCAGAATATTCACACTGGTGCAAAACCCTATGCCTGCACACTCTGCCCAAAGTCCTTCGCTGACCCCAGCAGTCTTAAAAAACATAAAACAATACATGTGTAGATTGCAACATTCAGACGAAATTAAGAGTGAAGGTGGAGTAAGAATTTTGGATGGAGATGTATTTGCAGATTCAGACAGGGTCACCGGAGAGTTGCAGGTCTCGACCCAGGTACTAGTGAGGTAACCATGCTGCTCCCCGGGCACTGCTGATTGCTGCCCACTGCTCCACGTGTGGATGGTTAAATCCAGAGGTCACATTTCATTGTGGTGCACGTTGATAGGGTGTAGTCAAGTGACTGTCACTTGCACGTCCACAAGAGCACAAGTGAGGTCAGATGTTTGGTCACAGATCTGGATCACAAACACCACTCCAGCTCACCTCGAAGGTACAGGATGGAGCTATAACATGCCAGAAAAGACTGCACCGCAGCTGTGGGGCTTTGGTGACTGGCCTATGGTGTTGTGACTTTAGGGTCATTTTCTATGCAGATTATACAAACTGTGTCATTTAACAAAAACAGCCCTAATTTATTTTTATTTATTTTGCCCCACTTTATCCCTTAGAATTGAACAGGCTGTTTCTGATACTGCATCTTTAAGACTGATCTTTGTGCTGATTGGCTGCCCTGGACTTTGCCTGAAGAAGCAGCCAGAGTACAACGCTCCTTATATCTTCAGTGTGAATGGTGGGGCTAAACATCTGTAGGTTGAATTGGTGGATATATGTAAATGTGTTGGTTTGTGACCTCACAAAAGCAGCTGAATCAAAACGGGCTGTTTTTGCAGCATAGTTCTCACAAATGGCCCTAATGGCTGGGGAGTTAATGGTACATTTTGTAAACTGTAACAATGTTTACAATCAGTGTCAGAAAAAGCAGTGTTCTACCCTTTAATGTTGCTGAAATCACTTAGATGTGGTATCTGGATACTTTTAGACAAAGTGTAGCGGAATTCAGTTCGTGTCAGTATTACTAAGCTAATAGACAGTTAATCCTGTTATAAAGAATCACTTTTTTTGGAAAGATTTACAGTAGTTGCTAGCATGTATGTAAATTGTGCAACCTCCCTGTTTTGCCCATTATTTACTCATTTTGACCTGGTTCTTTATCTTTGCCCAACAATGAAATCTGCCAGCAGGCTGCAACATGCTGTACAGGCAGTCTGCGTCAAGTGTCCTGTCTAAATAGGGGAACGTTGGTTTAGAGGGTCTGGGCAGGTTATTGTCTTGATTACAACTTGTATTCATGAAGCTCAGAGCAGGATCACTAGGCATAGTAAATAAGCCCGGAATCAGATTCTAGATCAGTGATGGTGTTCTGAGAAGCTTTGTGAATTTACGCTCTGTTTTTTTTTTACTGAAAGTATTATTGTACTTTATATTATTGTTTTAGATAATAAAAGTCATCGAACATGTGAAAGCCTTTCTCTTGTCTGTGAAAGCCATGTACCTGCTTTAAATGACTATGGTTTTCCAAAATTGATTCAGAAAATATTTTTTGTGTCTTTTATTTGACATCTGAACATCCGGTATTGATGCCAAAAAAATATTGGCAAAGCATCAAGTGAAATTTGTTCTTGTATTGGGACAGTCCCCAATGACACAATGCACCTGTCTTGCATGTCCACATGAGTCTGAAAGATCTACTTACCAGACGTTCAAATATTGAACTGAATGTTGACTTTCAACGGAGGTTGTAGTTGGACTTCCAAATACTGAACCTAATTTTTGTAACAAAAGTAAAACACAGATGGTGAAGTTAAACCCAACATAGCTTGTCATGTGGCTTGACAAATCTAAAATGTCACATAAATGAAAATTAAAAAAAAAAATTTAAATAATGGATTTTCATTTAAATCTGACAGTTTTGAGGATTTACTTAATAACAAAGGCATCAACACTAAAAATCAATTAGGCCTTTGCTTTCTACTTGCAACGCTTGTCATATTTCTCTGCTTGGCCAGTAGATGGTGGAAACGTTCACTATTGACTGAAAGAGATGAGAGGCAAAGAAGAAGTGAGAACAAGACTGTGTTCCAAATGGCGCACTGCACTCTCTAAAGGACTAACATTGTAATAAGAACACTACAGTCTACAGATAAAAGCAGAAAGGAAATGGCGTTGGTTAAACTCTTATTTGTATTTGATTGTAAAACAAATATTGAATTGTGCGGAATGTGTAGAGTGGGGGTGACAAAAATGGCACATTTTGTGCTTTAACTACAAGCAACAGACCTTTGTTTAGCATTAGCGATCATAAACAACTATTACACGAGATTTATTCCCACATACAAACAAATCACAACATAATGTAAGGCGAATGGTTTCTTCGTTGGCGATTCTTTGGTTAGGTTGACAGACAACTGGGAACACACGGTGCATTAAAACGTGTTTTCCACAATAACGTGTCACCAGCGACAGAAGCACTAACAAGGGACTCTGCGGAGGGCATTGACACTCTTGTTGGAACACGGCCGAAGGTTTCATCACTTCATCTTGTTGACTGAAAGATTCAAAGAGCTGATCGCTAACGTTACTCGTCCGTTCCGAAAGAGGCTTAAATGTGAACTAGTGTCTTTTTTGGAGTGAACGGAGACGTGCAAGAAACATGGAGGAGTCTCATTTCCACATTCAGCTCACGGCCATTCTGGACGTGCTGATGAAAACTGCAGTGTCGGACATCTGTGCGCTGACCGACAGCTGGGTTCAGTCTTTACAAACGGAAATCAGGAGAAGCCAAAAGGAGAACGAGCATTTAAGGCAGAAGCTGCACAGCATGGAACAGAAGCAGCCCCTAGGTGACGCACAGGTGGAGAGGAACAGCCACAGGCTTGAGGAAGTCGACACTGACAGTGAACTGACAGACGGTGAGTTTCCCCATCACATTTCCTCAACAAATGAGGTTCCGCAGCGGTGGTCCACACACCCCTAAAAACTAGAGAATCATATCAACTGCTCAGTTGTACAGTATCATCTCCACAGAAAAGCACTGGAGCAGCTGCACATGAGCCTAGGGTCACCATGCCCAATGCCAAGCCTTGGCTAGGGGGCTACAACGCCCCCCAGCATTCTCTGGACTGTTCTCTGGAGTAATGGAGCTCCATCCAGTATTTGTGATGAGCTGAAGTGAAGTTTATTGTCCAGATGCAATCATCCAACATCGCCACCTAACCTCACTCATGCTATTGTGGCTGAATGCCAACAAGTTCCAACATCTACTCAAAGTCCAGAAGAGCAGAGACTATTGGTATTTTCATGTCTTTTCCATAATTACTGGAACCTTTGGTAAAGATGGTGGGAATTAAAATCTTTTCTGGTTGATCAGCCCAATCTCGCACTGAAAACATGAGAAAACTGCCCATATCCACTGTCCAAGCTGTAATTAAGTTAAAACAACCTGAGCTGTAGTGAACCCATCTATGTTTGTGACTTCCATATAATCAATTTGCAAAAGCATTTTGGGGTCACCATGTCTTTACAGCTGCAGTTAGATGACAACTTTAGCTCAGTGAACTACCTAGAAGGTTTGCGTTTTTCATCCTGTGCAGAAAAGAAGCTAAAGTGAGTGTCATTAAGAACAAAACACCGCACACAGTGCATGACAACGAAATGTGACCGCTGCATTAGACCCATCCGTGAAAAAACAGTGGGCTACTGATGTGGGCAGCACCCAGGGAGCAGTGTTTGGGGACAGCACCCCGCTCATGGGTACCTCGGGGATTTGATTTCATGCTTGCAAAAGATTTTGATTTCCTCAGACATAGATGTCAGTGTTTATTTTTGGTCTATTATTTGATTGTATATCTGCAGACTCTACGAAAATGGTGGAAAACTCAGGGACTGAACATGTCCGATCCAAAAGTGGGCAATGGGTAAGTGTTTATGATATGATAGTCGAAATATAACTCAATCATAAAATAAATATAACAGCAATTTCTCATTGTCAGGGGCTTCATAAAGGGGTGCAGGGTTAGGACAATTCCCAGGACCCAGCACTAACAGTAGGCCCTCAGAGAACGCGATCAAAAGGAACTTATGTAATACTGGGGCCCAATATTTTTTCTTTCGTAGCCCACTGCTTATTGCCACAACACTGCAGCAGATTATAGCACGAATAACCTGGTGACAGAGAGACAGGTTGTCACAGTACATTCTTTTTATGCCTGAAAAAAGACAAATAACGGTTTCTACAGTCAGTGGTATTGGACTCTCTGGCTGAGCTCTGTAGCAGAGGCTTTTACGCTTGTACTGTAGAATGTTGTTGAAGTAAAACATGAGGACTGTCACGGTTTTTTTTGTTGATCAAAAAAAAACTATTTTAGTGTGTCATGCTGCAAAAATGGAACCCTGGACCAGGAGGAGCAAAATCTGAGGCGATGGACAGATCCATTAGTGAAACAGAGGAGGAAAATTTGGATGGTAAGATTTACTTATAGTGGTGATCAGAGGTACCAAGAATCACGATGTCTGTAGTTTAAATGTAGCCATATTATTTACAGTCGAAAACAAACAGTGAACCTACATCTTTCCTTTGAATGTGTATATATGTATTGTTGTTGATAAAATAGTGGCACATTTGAAGAAACAATTTCTTTGGATTTTATTCAAATATCTAAAACCTCTCGCAGTCTCTGTGTATTCATAAGCATTTCATATAACTTTGTGATGGAGCTTTATTTGGCTTTAAGTTTCTTTAGGACAGAGCATCTATCAAACCAATATGAATCTTAATGTAATTATTCAGTATTTTTCAAAATCTATGGAATTTCCGTTTAAGATTTGCCTTCGTTGAGAGTGACCTTATCACCTGAGCTTGTCAAAATGGATTCTTTTCATTATTGAACAAATGCCTTTCTCGGTTATTCTCTTTCCATAGCAATATCTGCTGATGCAGTTTATACGCCTGCTTATCCGGACACAGAGGGGAACCAACCCCTTTATGAACTCAAGACTGAAGCTGAGATCGCTCTACCTGGTCTCCAGAAGTCCAAATGCATTCCAGATGTCAGTGCAGACTGTGAAGATGAGACTGGGGAGCCTGCAGTGCTGTATGAAGAAAATGAGACAGAGAGTGCTCAACATATCCCACAGCCTAAAAGAGAAGAGGAGGAAGAGTTTGACATGTCCTGCTTACTGGCACCTGATCTCCAGCTTAATTCCACACATCTGCTCGTAGACTCAGAATCTACAAACACAGACTGCAGGGTGCCTTTAAATTTGGACAAAGATTTTAGTTTGGCGGCGACAAACCCAGATGCTAAACATTTTTCAGAAAGAGGCCCAATTTCCTTAACCCGCGAAAAACAGACAGGCGATATGTTTATTTGCAATATCTGTGGGAAATCTCTTACGACAAAACGATCATTTATTTGTCACTTGAGGTTGCATACTGGAGAAAGGCCTTTCACATGCACTCAGTGCGGTAAGAGATTCGCCAAGAAATTTAACCTTGATATTCACTACAATGTCCACTCAGGAGCAAGACCCTATGCCTGTACACTCTGCCCAAGGTCTTTCGCTGACCCAAGTGCTTTTGGAAGACATAAAATGATGCACAGAAAGAAATCACAGCCAGATGCCTACAGTCCTAAATACAGATTCATTTGTAATGTATGTGGGGAATGTTTTTTGTCGAAAACCTCACTTGCTGTCCATTCGAAGTTGCACAACACATAGGAGCAACACAGTGTGGAAACAAAAAAAAAATATCACTTGAATATTTTCGAAAATATTCAAAATGCCATACAGAAAGGAATCACTACAGATCAGCCAATGCCAGGTGAGACTCACACAAGAAATTAATTAAATACACTGATCATCCACATCCATCAAAAACCACTGACCGGTGAAGTGAAGAACAATGATTATCTTTAAAATGGGATTTATTAAGCAGCAACCCAACAGTTCATTTTTGAAGTTGATGTGTTGGATGCAGGAAAAATAAGCAAGTATAAGGACCTGTGACAGGGTTTTGGGTGCACAAGGCTCAACGATGCTTGTAGAGAGCGAAAGCTAGCCTGTCTGGTCTGATCCCACAGGGAGCTGAGCTACTGTAGCACAAATTGCTGTACGAGTTCATACTAGCGATAACAGAAAACTGCCAGAACACAGTGCATCACAGTCTGTTTTGGTGGCATGAGTGTAGCCAATTAGACAGGTGGTTTTATTGTTATGGCTGATTTAAATTTCGGCATAATTCAACAAACGAGATGTATATAAAGTCATTCAGAGTGATTTGATGTGAAATTAATTTCATTATAGCCACACAAACCTGTTTTTCTGTACAGTGTCTTTGATATGGAACAAAGGGTTACGGTGTCGAACAGCAAATTTATTGACTACCCAAATCAACTAGTGAACCTACACTTCGGGAGTTCTATGGACTGAAGAAGAAAAGTTTGAATTTACTGCTACAGATGTGGTTTTAAGTCATAAATGTGTTTTAAGCCAGAACATTTCTTTTTAAGAAGTGGCAGTGTTATTCGTAACTATTTTATATCTTACTGTGACGTAACTTTGGGAAAGAAAACCTTTCAGACATCTGGTTCTTATCACCAGCCCTGTATTCTGACTGCAGGTTTCTCTAGAATGAAGCACTTCACATCAAACCACTCTGAGTAGGTCTGATTATGTTTCAATGACTTAACTGTGCAGATACGTAGAACAATCTGTTCAGTTCCCCTTTGGAGACTAAACAACTCTGCAGATGGTGATAGACACTTAAACTGTATGATTTCAACAGTATATAAATATCAGCAAAAAATGTTGAATAATGGTAATAAATAAATAATAATAAATTAATGATGGAACAGTATAAACATTTTATCATATAAGGTGTATAAGAGACCAAAATTGTTGCTATGGTAATAGCAAGGTATTTTAAAAATGTAATGAAAAGGTGTAAAAGGCACTGAAACACACTCAGATTGGTATTTGTTAGACATTGATGTTTTGCTGGAATATTAGACTTAAGAACACTGAACGTCTTGTGTTTATAACACCAAGCTAAACTGTACTTTAAATGAAATGATCACCAGCATTACTAGCGTTTACAGCTCAGATCATAACTATATAAAGATGAAATGGTATTAACAGCAGGAGGCTGTTCACTTTGATCATCACTTTTTGAGAAGACGGTTCTCACACTGGTCTCAGAATTTGAAACGGTTTTTCACTGGGTTTCATACCATGATAAGTTTTTAAAGCTTGTTACTGTCCCATACATATTAATACTGTGTGTTGTAAAAAGATTTAGCCTTAATTGTATTATGATGGGTTGGATAAAAGGGATTTAATCAATTGTTCACTTCTACTTTATCTTTTGTTTGTTAAAAATTTCTGTCCATCTTTTTTCAACCACCTGTTAGTTACTAGTACATGAATATTGAGACTGTTTTTCTACAAAAACAGCCAAAAGGACAGATAAATCCATTGAAATGTGGTTTTGTATTTTAAAATGAATTTGTAATAAAAAAATGCAGTAATACATGGGCCTGTAAATAAATTACATTAGGTCATTCATTATCTTTGAATTTGTTATTAGATCTGAGCAAAATCAAGTCAAGTTTACTCCTATAGCACTTTTTACAAATGACTTTGTCTCAAAGCAGCTTTACAGAGTCCGCGTCCGAACCGCCCCTGAGCCAAAGGCGACAGAGGCAAGGAAAATCTCCCTAAGCTGTAGGAGGAAACCTCATGAGGAACCAAGGCTCAGAAGGGGAACACATCAGATTGTGTCCCGTACCATCTTTTTGATCATGCTACTTTATCTGTGATGTTTTATTTCTCTGGGGAAAAAAGCCCATTGTCCGTGGCTTTGCTTCATACATCTCACTGCATTATCATGGTAGTCCACGGTCTTCTTTTTTGTTAATTAAATCGTTGGCTCTGAACAGACTTTCAAAGTTCGCTACTTACACAGAAATATACAATTATTTTGTAAGATAAGCCCTGCAGTTTGACCTTGCAAGAAAAAAAGCTCTGTGAAGACCCTCTTTGGATATCTAGTCTTGTAGATGTCTTGTAACCTTAATAGTAATAGTCATAACTATCAGTTCTGTTTTATCATCTTTAAGCTGGAGAAAGTCATGACATGTGCAGGTACCAGTATTCTCAATGCATTTAAATAAATTGGACCTGTGCATTACTCCAGTAAAGTAGTCATGGTAGAAGACTGGGATGAGAGAAAACTCATCAAGGACTCGATGAGAACCACAATGGAAGATTCCAAAAATAGACACACACATTGCTAATGAGATAATATTACAGTTCAAAATCTCAGCAAAAAACTCTGGGGCTTATAATGATTCTCCATGATGTAAGACTAGGAAAATTTGCAACTCTTAGAAAACACTTTTAGGGACAACTGAACTGGTCTGCAAGAGTGCTTGTATTGAAGACAAACTTGGGAAACTTAACAGATGTTTCAGACACACTTCAGTTTCAATCCCATATAGATGATCTACTAACACTCAAATTCTAGTGCAAGTCTACCCTAGATATTTTCAGCAGTGTTAAAATTAGGTTTAATGTTATTCTTTAAATATTTAGGCTTAAATGTAATATAATCTTATTACGTTCAACATAAAGATTATTGCATTTATTAGGTGTTTAGTTTAATTTCAAGATTAATTGAAATTCAGAAAATGTTTAAACATTTGTAAAGAACTGAATATTCAAGGTCTGACGCTTCATTGATTATCTGAAAAAGTACTACAATAATAATTATAGTGGGCAGTGGTGGCCTAGCGATTAGGACGCTTCCTTTGAGATGTGAGGGTCACAAATTCAAGTACCGGCCCGGGCACTACTGAGGTACCTCTGAGCAAACTACTGTCCCAATACACTGCTCCCTGGGTGCTGTTGATAGCCGACCGCTGCTCCACGTGTGATGGGTTAAATGCAGAGGTCACATTTCGTTGTGGTGCTTCAGTGTATTCACAATGACAAATAGTCACTTTCACTAATAATCATCGTCAAAATAATAAATAATTAACAGTCTTGTCTTTCAAGAGGCAAATGAAGACCATGTTTACAAACATCAAACATTTTGTTTTTATTTATAACAGGTCACATTACAGTGTTTTTGAATTTAAATTAATTTAAATGAACTAGTGGCACAAACACAAAGGATGTGCTCTTGATTGTCCAGCTTCACATAAATTATTCATTTATTTATATTCTGATCAGAAATAGTTCTTTATAACAGTGTAATACAAATGTTTATGCTGAAACGAAATTCCTGGCATGTCCAATCATATGAAATATCGAGATCACAGAAAGTCTAGAGAGAGAACCCAGCTTATACATTACAGAGTAAAAGCTTTAACTAATCAAAACACACACAGACCTAGCTGAAGTCCTTTATAAAATAGGTTATTCACAGTGATTAGTTACATTTATCCTGTGAAACAATTTTCTAATAGTTGTATCTCTACGACTATGAAAACACAACTCTTACCAATGTCTCATGTCAACACTTTTCTGCAAAACTGACAGACACTGAAACACCAGTAAGAGGTCAACAGATGAACAAGCTTGATCCTTCTCCACATAAATGAAAAATCCAAATTCAGTACCACAATGAGAGACTAATCACCAACTAGAACTAATCTATACCATCCAGAGCAGAATTTAATTCTTTTTGATTATGTCAGAATAAATATCCGTTTGGCATGCTAGTTATATATAAATCACTTTATGTTGGTTCAAAACAAATAAAAAGATAATTTTCCTCCCAAACGGTACATTAAACCACAAACTAGCAAACATAGCAACCCTGCATTCGAATTAGCACACACAATTATGCTTAAAAGAAGAAAACATTAACATAATAACGCTATGTGGCTATGTATGTAAATCAGCTTTAGCACATGCCCATCTGCAAAGCCCTGTCACACAGTAGAGGCTAAAGCTTGCATTATTACTCTTTGGTATTAAATGGAAAAATCTCTTTGCAACCGCACAGATGCAGGTGATTCTCATATAAAAAGTGTCCTCCACCCATGCATGTGGTTACAAAAAGACCCTTAACATCAAATTGACGGTGCTTGCTTAATATTCATCACATTTTTTACAATTATCTGGCTGATGCTTCTCAAGAAGAGATTGAAACAAACAAATGTTGAGTAACTTAGATGAACTTGGCAAACCACACAACTAATGTTAATGGCCTTTGAAACCTGTGTCATGGACTTCAAAGTTTCCCTACGCAGTTGGAGGACAAATGTTACACTGTCCAGGATGCACCATCAGTACTGAGCTGCAGAAATTACAAATGCATAATATGAATTTCTACCATGCACTTATGTAGGAAATGTACAGCAGCATTAACAAATATCTGTTTTAGATTAACAACATTTCTTTAGCCCCAAATTCATAAGCCTACTCGATACACCAGTCAAAATTATAAATGAGAATGCTTTTTCAAAACCCTGCAAAATCAGTCCACCCAACATTATCTGCTAGATTAGTTGCAAAAATGTACATAAAAAAAATAGCTGCAGAATTAAAAATGGCAACTCCGGCATTAATACTGCTACATATTTATACTGTTTGATGAGAAATGTTTTGTTTTTTCTCAAAGAAAACAAACCCTGAACTGAAAACATTTAAATGAGGTCTTTCAGAAATGGCCCACAAGATGAACTGTGATTTTTTGTGTACCACGCAGAGGCAGCGACAGCAAGCCTTAATGCATATATCAGATATTAATTTGAAATATGCTTCTATTCACTCAGATATATATGTTTAGGCATTCTAAAAGAAGGCATATAAAAGACGTGCACTGATGTTATAATAAAGCTGTGACAGCTAAAATACTGCCTAAATGACCAACGTTGGTAGATCAAAAAAAATATGTTCAGTGCTATCAGTGGTAATGGCATCTTACCTCTTGTCTAGTCAACCCATTTCTACCCTTATGATTCCTCCTATTTAGCTGCATGTCTAGTCATAACTGGTAGGGTAAGGAAGGGGACCTGAGCGAAGACTGCTTTCTTAACTTGCAGAATATCATGTGCTGAAGAGTCGAAGGCATGACCAGTCATGTTAAAAGTAATACAAATAAAACTTGTATTATTACATAAACACTGTAATATAAATAATTCTGAAACCATTCAGTAATATAAAATGTTGAACACTTTTAGGTTTCTGTCCTTTAGATAAATCATGCCTTCTCTTACACCATATCTATGAAACATCAGGAACGTGAACTTTTTCAAAGAAATTCAGCCAGTTTTTCACCAAAAAGGAGCTTTTCGTGTTTTGTGCCCTGTGATTTTGCATATGCAGTGCATACTCTTGAACAAGAAGAAAGACGGTTTTCATCACAGGCTGTGTGGATCAGCGACACAGTGGATGTGGCATCATTGTCCTTCAAACGGCCGGTCCTCTTCACTAGCTATCTTGCTGACTTTTTCCACTAGCACCTCTGCATTGATCTTGGGAAGGCCATTATCTAAAGGGCAACCTTCAACCAGGCTGTTCATTGGGGTCGGGGGAACACCAGAGTCCTCTTCTATGGCAGTGTCCTCACAGCACCGCTGAGCATCACTGTTATCCTGTGTGTAATCATCTTCCAGCTCCAAGTCTTCCAGGTTACTGCCCTGTGTCACTTTCCTCTCCCAGTCTTTAAGAAAGTCTGAAATAATGGGCAATACCTTCTTACGGGAGGCCAGTGTGTTTCCCTGGACATAAGCCTTCACATCTGGATAGGGACTGCTCATTGGACTAAGATCCAGATTGGGGTTTCTGGCTTTTTCTAGTGCTTTGCTTACCTATTGAGTGAGGCAAATATTACAAAAACAAAAGATTACGTGAGTGACGAATAGAAAAGTCTCACAGCATATATACACACATACACATACATACACACCCCATTTGAAAACAACATCTGCCCACTACACTGTATGTACATTTTACTGTAAACGAACCAATCAAAATCAGTAGAGAATTATTTTAAATCTTTTTAAATTAATATACAATCACACTCAACAGTTTGGAATGACTTGTCAAAAAATTTATTATTTATAAATATTACAACTCATTCTTAAGTAAATGAAGTGAATGAAAATTAGGATACACTGAAGATCAATTCATTCATTTTCTGGCACATTATTTGCAGGGAGGTTTGGTCTCTATTTCTGCAACAGGATGAATTATAAATAATAGCTTATGTAATATAATTTTATTATAATTTCGTTTTCAAATGTTATACAGCTTCCTCGGTTATTTTACAATCTTCTAGACAAACATTCATCACTTTGGACCTAACATTTCTTTGTTTGCATTTCCTAATAAATATTGAAAACCTGTGAAATTGCACTGGACTTATATATTACCATCATTTCATATATTTGCCTGCAACAAAAACTGAGCAAAACAAAGTAAAGCCATTTCAGCCTTTCGAACAGTATTGTACAATCCCATTCACAAAACTGCAGTGAACATTTAGTTAACTGCTGAACATAGCTAGTAGTTGTGAGCTAAGACTCTGGCTAGTGTGGATGTGTGCTAAACTTGTGAGATGCACTGACATCAGTATGTCCAAGAAGTATACACCAGTGTCCATCTGCACAGTGCAATCTACAATACGCACCCATTTGATAACGGTCATGCTACAAGTCACACCTACTACATGACATTTCTACATAGATTTCAAATGTGTATATATATATATATATATGTATAATCAAATTACTACATAAATAACCAGTTAATATGAAAGTAGAGTTAATCAGAAAAAAGAAGAGAAAGTGGGAGAAAATCAGGAAAAATAAAAACTGGGTAAACTACAGCATTGATACACTGACCTCCTGCATGGACTAAATTAGGGGGCTGTAACATACCGGTATTGTTAATGACCATGATATATAAAAATGAAATATTGATAGTTATTAATACATATTATTGTCAACATTCCTGCACCAATAACTATGGGGTTCACACTCCAACAGTAGATGGCAGTACTGCCCCTTAATGCTGGCACCCCCCTCATCTCCTCACACTCTGAGTGGAAGTCAGAGTAAGCTGCTCTTCTCACCCTGAAGCAGTAAATAAATATAATAGATCACATTAGGTGTCAGTTCTGTTGCTAAAGCTTGTCACTTAGGGATTTATTCACTGTCCATTAACCATCACAGGGAGTCTTTTTAAACAGTTATTCTGGAGCTCTTTGTGAACTGTTGTTCACAAACAACAGTTTCAGTCCAGTGGCAGTACAGACAACAGTGAGCATCTTACTGTAAATATGAAACACAAGTGTTTAGTTAATCGGAAACACTCCTAAAACGGCTGAAATATTAATTAATTGATTAATTAATTAATTAATTAGCCTAACTCTAGTTCACTTGCTGTTATTGTTTTGATGCAGGTCATGTCTGACCAAACGTTGCACAGTTTGTTGCATCTGGTACATTCTAGTGTATATGCATGCCCACTATGTTTGTGTGTGATTTATAGACCCAGTGCATGATGTAAAAAAGCTGTAAAGAAAAAAAAAAAGTGTAAAATTAACAGCATATAGGCTATAATCTTGAATTTCCACACAGGTTGAGCTATGCTACAGCATATTTGATAAGTATATGATAACTGAGTATCAGAAATCTAAAAAAAAAAAATCTATCAGGACAGCCCTACTCTAAACCCTAATGACTGTGACGTACCTCTTCCCTGTAGAGTGTGCTGGAGCTGTAAACTGCAAGTTGCCTGAAAGGCTCCTTATTGTCAATGAATGAGATGGTCATGGCCACCACAAGGTTGTAGCTGTGCTTATGACAGAACTCACAAAGCTCCTGCTGTAGACGCTGCCTCTGCAGGAAAGACTACAAAACACATAGGTTTTTCATTATTTCAACATTAAAATGATGGGATAAAAGTCATTACATCACCCTCTAAATATTCCTAATTATGGTGATTTACGTATAATTTAAACTAATTCTACAGAAAATGTAGAATTTTAATGTGAACAGTGCATATGTCTGCATATCAGGAAACTAGGGAAAGCGGACAACACCACTGCTGTGGATTTTACAATGGGGCCTGAGGACATGAGTCATGATAATGGTCATTATACTGATGGAATCCAGGAAAGCAATTATAACTGGTGATATATAGAAAGAAAAATATTTCTTTCATCACCTGAAACATACAGGGGTGAAGGTTCATACGGCCTGCACCCATTACGAGATCAATCTGAGCAGCAAAAATGTTTGTAAACCAACAACCTGAAACTGACCTGCAAGGTTCATCCTAATTATTATAATAATATATAATATATATATATTATATTTAGCTTTGTCACATTTGACCTGTCCCATCCAAACCTGCAAAATTCACTAAGCTCAACCAAACTCACACATCACTAATCAGTTATCAATCATCAACGAGCACAACAACATTAAATTATGTGCTTCTTTGACATCACACACCCATGTAGGGCTTTAGGATTATAGAATCCATTGGGATGTTTAAGAAACTACAGGAAATGTCATTATAACACTCACCTCAAGTGTCATGTAGATAACACTGACAGCCAGCCTTAGATCTTCACCCGATACTGCTTTCATATCCTTTAACAACATCTGCTCTGTGGTGAGGCCTGATGGTGAATTTACAACATATGCCTTTAACTATTACAGCAAATACCCGACAACACAACATTTTTTATTTACTGCACAAGTCAAGAAACCTGTGGTTTCTTATTTACAGCTTACCCGACACATCAAACTTGGCATTCTGCAGAGACTGGAAGAGGATGCTCCTAGGAGGGAGCTTAGGGAAGCGTGTCTCTAGAAGCATGGCATACTGGCTGTCCTTAGGAGTGACTTTTCCTGCCTCTGGTGCCATATTAACACAGTCAGCAATAATTGTGCCTGACAACAAGGCAAAAGTACATTTAATTGGTGATTTATTAGTGCAGAGAAAATAAGACAATATTAGACAAACCGTTACTTTCCATAATTACGACGAACTCTAGTGAACTGTGCATCACTGCAGATGTCCATGAAACTACTGTTTTTAAACATACAGCTTTGGAGGAAGAAGATTAAATCAGTGGTGGTGTCTCGACCGTTTCCAGCAGCACCGTGTCTAAAATAAGCACTACAAGCTCGACCAGTTGGCTCCAGACCAAGTAAACAACAGACTGAGCTGTGAGCACAAGCATTCATGTTGAAAATTGCCATGGAGCCTGGTAATAATCCTGTTTAATTATTGTGCAGCTTCACAGGCCAAACAGAGCATTTGCACTGTAGCAACTGATTCTGCCATCATGTACATTATCTTTTTTTCTTCACTAAGCTAACTTCTGCAATGTTCAGCAAGCCATGTTTCATAAAAGAAAATATAAACTAAAGCATCACTATAAACAAAAAAACATAACACACAAAACAAAATGCCTTAAATGCTAGATCTTTACATTATCATAGATCTGGGGTGTGTGTACAATTCCCAGAAATTCATCCTATAGATGGTCTCTGTATGGATCACAAGTCATCCGAAAACCCAGAAAATATCCTCACATATTCATATATGGTGTGACATGAGAAGTGATGCTCACATTATGGCAGTTTTGCTGTTAAAATGCGCATGTGGAACAAACAAACCTGAGCCCAACCGTCAGTTTAGCTTTTAGTAGGTGAGCACAAGTATAGAGTCATCTCACATCCCAAAAGCAACATAATCTGTGAATTTCGATATTTATCTCAGATATTTCATGGCAAAACACCAAAAATGAGCCAGAAATACCAAAAAGCCTTATTAATACTTATTAATATATTTTATCTTAATTTGTTCTTTTCAGCATTAGCTTGATATGGATACGCTTTATGCATAGCACACTTTGTTAGAAATAAAACATAATTGTACTTAATGTTCAACCTTAAAGTTCATGCACTGTTGCCTTGCCCTACAGGGACTAAGATTTCTCCAGATTCCCTTTTCACAACCTACTGTAGATGGTTAAGGATTCTTTGCAATCATGTTTTGATTAAAATTCCTTCTGAACTTGTGATTGGTCTTTGGTGGATGCCCCTTTCACAATTCATCATGATACCCACACTTTTTACCAGTTCATCTCATTAGTGTGGAATTTTTCAAAACAGTGTAATGTCTTATTTTGGCCCCTCCCAACTTTTCTGAGTGTTACAGGCATCCAATTCAAAAACGGTTTAAATTTACGAAAATACAATCAAGTTGGTAAACCAAACATAGGTCATTTCTTTGTACTGTAATCAGTCAGACAGATAAATGTTCAAGAGAATTTACACTGCATTGATTTTGGTTTTTAATGCCTCAAATAGAAATAACTGTTAAGAATGAATTACTCAATGCCTAAGATAGTGTTTTATGACCGGTGTCAAATAAGGTTGTGGTCCAAAACCTTTTTAATCTATTCATGGTCGAGAGGAACATGCAGGACATTGTAAAGTAAAACATTATTTTATTTTACTAGTACTATCAACACTATATACAAGAACACTAAAAAGTACACATAGATTCACCAGTGGTTCTGGTAGATATTGGTGTTGTCGACATTGCGGTTATTGGTTCTGTCTGTAAACAAAACTTGAGTTAAAGTAAGTAAAGTTCTATACAATGAACCCTTCTGTATTTAACCACTCTGAATTACTCTTTTTAAATCTTTTTAAATCTCAGTGATTTAATTTTGCAGGCACTGTGAAACATATCTATGGAATTCCAAAGATTCCACCTTCATCTTTAAGTTATTCCTTATTTAAACCATAAAATCACCCAAGAGGGAAAACCTGTATGTTTATAGTTTTGTAAACGGCCAAAAAAGAAAAGCTTTTCTTTCTGTGTATGTATAAGAACATTTTCATGAATTGTTCAGGTTTACCAACCCCAGTTTGTATCTTGCAACTTTTGGTTCTTAGATCAAATCCAGGGTAGTTGGGAACAAATCTGATTTCAGATAAGACTTCATATGCTATGCTACTATTACTCGTTATATTACCATGTTAGTAATTACCATATAGCAGTTGTGCCAATTGTTGGTCCATCATGTCAGGTGCCTTCTGGACAATGCGCTCCGTCACCAGGGTGGCACAGGAACCCACAGTCTCCACGGTAACAGGGCAACAAGGAGAGGGGGCCCTCTCTAGTCGATGATGGTCAATGACCTCCACTACAGCATTCTCTAATGCACTGTCAGCTCTGCAGAGAGGACATCCTGTATTTCAGTACACACGGCACAGACCACACACTCATCTGGCAGTATTTAAACACATTTTGCTGCTTTTTATGCAGCTGATATAAACACCTCTTAGCTGATGATGGATTACTTAAATTACATTAGGTTTGTATACTTTTACATCCATTTATGTTGGACATTTATTTAGTAGGTAGCTGAACAAAGCAAAACACAATGCATTCTATTCTCTTATGCTGCATTAAGAGGGTCTTGAATTATAAATGTCTGAGTTTCTCTCAAGTAAATTGAACTTGAATAACTTGAAAATAAGTTCCATGTTACCGGAGTTTACCAGTTGTCACATATTACACTCTTGAATACCATGTAAACACAACAGGCAAAGACTGCAGATGATATCCCTAGGATTACTGGTAACTAACTCAGTTCAACTTTGATACATATTTATGGGTGCCAGGACTGGAGAGGAATACTGTACCACTAAGCCAACCTGCAGTGAGTAGGCAAGCAAAGTCAATAAACAATCAACAATAATTTCTTTCCTGCAGTAAGTGATGGAAATCGCTTATATAATAAATGTAGCAGTTATGAGCAGTTATGTAAACAGTATATGAGCACCCAAATGCAAACAGCTGCAATACACTGTTTTCAGCTCAATTAGTTGACTAGAGTCTTATGGCCAAAACAGAGAGACTCCGGTGAAGTTTCTATCCTCAGGCTATAAGACTCTTAATCAGTGCAGACAACCATCTTTGAACTGTTCAAATAACCCCCAACTCACAATCTCACAATATAATGCACATTCTACCTGCCTGCTATTCCCCTGCCATTGTGTTTCCACCCAAAAACATGTTTACATTTACAATTGTTACTTTGCTCTTTTGCATGTATATTTATTTATAGTAATCTATATGCACAATGTACAGTTACTGTTCACACTTAATATTTTATTTCTTCTGTAAGTTATTCTTCTTCTATATATATATATATTTTTAGCTTCTTAATTTCTCTTTTTTGCGTAAGTTTTAACTATTATTTAAAAATTAACACAGTCTCAGAAGTGATCAGAGTATATTTCACTATAGGTTGTACTTGTAGAACTATGTATGTAAAACAAACAAACAAACAAACAAAATCTTGAATCTAGACAATACATTTAAAATGGACCAATTTGAATACAGAACTGAAACATAAATAAATAATAACAATGACCCTCTCTCCTAACTTGATAACACTTGACATAAAAAAATCCAGTAACTGAATGTTAGCTTTAACCATGTAACCATGTTTGTGACGAAAATGTCACGGTCTTGATCCCAAGGTAGTTGAACATGCTATGACTGGAATGTGTGCTCAGTTAATGCAACCCAGCCAGCTTGGCTACATATATGGTCTACATCACACACACTCCACCCACACCATTCAGTATCATTGTTGCCATTCTTGTAGAACATGTTATTTGTAGGTGTCTGGGTGTGATTTTACATGTAAATTTACATTTTAAACTTTTACTTTTGTAATTTACTGCTCATGGACAGATCTCAACACTGGGCTTTTCTGCACTGTGCTTGCTAAGCATTAAATCCAGCGTAGCCTCCTCTGTACCAGTGTCACACTAGCTTGAATTGAAAATGTAAATATTCCTCAACATGTAGATGCAGTAACTGAGCTGGAAAAGGGAAAGTTAAAATGTTCTTGATCAGATTATCAAAGCAGCGCATCTGAATTCCCCCAATCAAAGCACAGCCAAAGGAAGGTGCTTATGCATTGCACACACCCACACATGGATTTTTCACTTAAGTCACTTAAGCCCCTTTCATACATGCACTTTTACCTGGCAATGATAAGGGTAAAAGGGAGTTAAGGGCAAATGTGACCTAAAAACATCACGTAAATGTATTGCGTACATAATTCTAGAGAGATGCATTAAAAATCAACCATGTATGCCATCTGTAACGAAAAGTAATGTGTTGGACTCTTTGTGGCACTCACTTCAGTGTTTCCCCATGCAGCTCTAATGCTTGATTGTTCCTGTGTCTTGGAAGTCGCTTTGGATAAATGCGTCAGCCAAATGAATAAATGTAAAATGTAAATGTTCGCCTCTTTTCATGGCATGAATGAACACTGTAAAATCCTGTTAAAGAGCTGCATGGAGAAATAAAGTCCAAACATTACTGGTAAAAGCATCTTGATAATGTCCTGGGATTTGAGTGTGAATGGTGCTTAAGAAATTTTGTACTTGCAGTTTTTTGTTTGTTTTTTGGGGGGGTGGGGGGTGGGGTGTGGGGGGGTGATGATAAAAGGCTCTCAGCCAAACCAACTGAAGAATTTAAATAAATGTGGGATAAAATCGGAATCTTGATCTCAGAAGTGAAAACTGATACCTGAAGCTACACAGGAATAACTACACGTGTACAGCACTAAAATTGATTGAAGGAAGGTAACATACTTAGGTAAAATATTGTGGTCCACTAATGTGATGGCCAGCTTTTGTAGGCCATGAAGGTCCACCTCATCCCTGAACAGCAGGTAGTCGTGGGATAAGCCGGTCTCTCTCAGAAGAAAAATGTTGTCGGAGCGCAAAGAGAATTCTGCTCGTGGGATGTTGAGGACAGGCACTGCTGCTGCTTTCCCAGAGTCTAGTGTCTAGAAATAAAACAAGGAGGGCTTAAACTTGGCACTGCCTTCAGTAAAGCACAGCCAGAAAGAACACTTTAATGCTATAAATGGGAAAGCCAAACATTCCACACCCAGGCCATTAAAGCTCATATACTAAATCTGACTTAACTATGAGATAATGAGTAACTCACCTTAGACAGAAAATAGGCAAAGGTGAGGGCTGATACCATGGAGTCCAGATCACATGCCTCATTCCCCAGCACTACATGGAGCAACCCCAAGCTGTTCTTCATGTGACCCTTATGGTGCAGAACAATGGATAAAGACTTCGGATAACAATGCAGAACAAAGGATAAAGACTATACACCCATTCACTAAACACTGCACAATTAGGCTAATTAATAGCTGATAATAAACGGTCATACAATCGCTTTGAAAAAAAAAACTAATCTTTTTGCCCTTTGCAGCCCCTCTGTTCCATGTTTGCAAACAGATGATCACACAAAATGTCCTTTAAGCCATCTTTCCTAAAACAAATTCAATAATAAGAAAAAAACAAATAGACTAGGACAGTACAACATCGTTGTACTTTGCAAAAGCATAGTCAAGTCCACCAGATGTCAGTAAGCTTCAGTAGCTACTGTCAAACAACTGATTTGAAAGGGGGGGGTATGCGAGTCTGTTTTTGTGGTTTGAACTGAGTAAATATAAAATGTAAGATTGTCTAAGACCTGTGTCTAAGAGGGTCTTAGTTTGCACAGCTGCTTAGGACTGGTCTAGTGAGCAGATCAGTACGGAGTGTGGTAAAAGCTGAGGCAGTCTTTCTGCTTCTGATGACACTCATGCTTCCCTAACTCAGTCCCTAGCCACTGTATTTCATAAGGAGATAAGATTAGTTTTAAGCCTGTTATACCTTTTAATCCCATTCTAGAGTTGAACAATGAATGTTTTATATCAAGATCACAATCTGAAAAAGTGCAATTATCAAATCGCAAGAGCTGCACTTTAACTTATATGCAACATTATTCATTATTCAACTATAGGTTTTATTGGGCAAAATTTAGCTTAATAGTGAAGTCGGAGAAAATGGATGTGCCAGTCTTCTTTGTAAACTGCAATCGCAGTAATGGTAAGAAAAATATATGTGCCCCAAATATTAAGAACACATGGAAAAAACAGGACTTGCATAACCCACACATCTGATGCCTTCATTGGCTATAATTTTTATATTTTTTACTTTTAATCAAAACAGAAAACCCCTTAACAAACCAGAGACAAACAAAACTTTTTGCCCTTTGCTGCCCATCTGTCAGATGTTTGGAAACAGATCATGCAAACTGTCCTTTAAGCCATCTTTCCTAAAACAAATTTAATAAAGAACAAAACAGAGACTAAGAAAGTACAAAATCATAGTCAAGTCCACCAGATGACAGTAAGCTTCACTAGCTAAGTAAAAATATAACTAAACCCAAAAACAGACTAAACACTGACTGTTGACATCTAGTGAGGTGGTTCTCTCCTGTAACCAGTGCTGCTGCAATCCCATTTTTTTGTCAGTAACTGAAATGTAACTAATTACCTTTATAAATTAACAAACAAGTTCCACTAAAATATAAATGGGCTCATTATTCATTACTTTTGCCTTGTGTGAAAATACTTTGATAACATAGCTGTCAAAACTGGCCAAAAATAACATTTAATTACTCCTTCTAACCATTTACATACATATTTTAAATATTACATATTCTGTCCATAAGAGGAAAGGTAGGTTTACCTGTAGATTACAGAGCTCACTTACAACTTCACCTCAAGGTTCTACAATTTTGCCTCCTATTGACCAAGACCCAGTGGTGCTTTTTAGAGAGTTCAGACGGCAAGTCCCTCTCTTTGTGGCTGAGTTGGGTTGTGAAGTGTTTGCCATCATTATCAATCAGAATCATGTGTTGGTTTCAGCTCAGAAATGAACATAACTGTACAGTGGGCAAGCAGTCCAGGCCCATGTAAGCACACACTGGACAATAAGACTCTTGATTTTTTTCTCTTTTCAATGTTGTCATTGAAAACTGATATTTAGAGGTAACACAAACCTGACATAACTTACCTTACCAAAAATTCAATAGAAACGAACTACTTTTTATATGCAGCGATCAGTAAATTGCGTTTGAAGGATGTAGCTAGTAATAGTACATTTAAATTTTTAGTTAACTGAACAACACTGACTGTAACCCACCTTCTTTAATCAGACAGGTTGCTCCACAGAACAGGGGAATAACTTTTACAAAAGAAATTTACAAATTGTTTTATTTTCGCAGCATTTATTCTGAACGTAAAGAGAAACTCCGCTGACGTTTCCAAATTTCTGAAGAACTGCACAGTTAAGATAAATAAAATCAGAAGAGTTTGGTGTGAAATGCTCTATTCTAGACAAACTCAGTATCGTTCGCGGTGGTGGTGAAAGATAACGAAGCTCTGCAGAGTTTAACGCCTCTAAAGGCTCCCTCTCAGAAAGTTTCTACATGGAATTGTTCTGCATTGACTGGCTGATGTATGGGACACAGAGTAACGACAGTGCGGAGATAAGATTACAGTTGAAGGTGCATTAAAAACAGTCACAGCAGAAATTGATTGATTTTCCACTATTCTATCAATCATTACATATATAAAGTCAGAAGACAAGTACGTTTAATTGTCATTCTGCAAAGGAAACAAGCGACTTGGGTTGCAGACATCACAACCCCTGTGATTAGCACCACTGTACACTGTATAAAGTGAACTGTTCCAGAGGTTGATCTGAAGGGTTTTTCTTAGTTTTAACAGATGTAAAAAAAATTGTTTTTGTTCGCCTAAAATTTCATAAACCCAAGTAGATCGCTTGTTGCCAGATTAAGTATTTTGTAAGGTGGAAATGACAAGCCAGTTTCTATAGTGAAGCTTCCCTGCGACGAACCGCTCGCTCTGAGCCACGGATTATATTGCTCTAATGACTGAATTATGCAGAAAATGTTCAAATTCTGTTTAATTCCCCTTCAACGGAACACGCGGTTTAAGGATCTGATCATGCACGGAACGGACACCCACCCACAGATCATGTGCTTCATTTCCAATATGCCACAAAAGGCAGAAAATTTAGCCCAACAGATTATGTTGTGTATGTGCATGTGCTGTCAGATCGCTGCTCACATACATGTACATTTGTGCGGATCTGTGTAATGCAAACGCGGCCACCCAACAAACACATTAAAAACACAAACCGTGGAAAACGCAGTAAAAAAAAGTAAAACGATTATAAAGAGGACACTGAACTCGTGCGCGCTGCTTATGCTGTTTGTCCGTTGACTCTGCGCATGCGCATTACAGAACACAAAAACGCGATCAATGTTCAGCAACTTTCCGCCGCAGATATCTCGCCCTTCAGTCTTAACACCCACTGCAGCCTTAAATTCATGACATGCACTTCAACACAGACCCGTTAGAGTGAGACCAGAATGCGCCATAGAAACGGTACGAACTAAAAGCAAGAACTGGTCGATAAAGTAACAAACGAGCGCTCCGCGTCCTTTCACCTGCAGCAAACTGCGGCAGCTCCGTAAATACGTCTCCATTTCTCCAGCGGAAAACAACAGCTCTGAAGAGTCCTTAAGGCTTGTGAAGTCGCCCCTGAGTGGCAAATAAAATCCTAGCAGGTCACACAGCCTCGTAACGCTCTTCTCCTTAAGGCTTGTGCCGATTCACGGCTGCGCTCAGCTACAACACACACGTAACTGCTGTGCGCCCTCAACTACGTGGTGCTCCGGAATTATGGGTAATGTAGTCACATTAGTCACGGCGGTCAGCCTAGAAGAGAACTTAATGC
The DNA here is from genome assembly GCA_037974385.1 of Arnoldichthys spilopterus. Lineage (NCBI taxonomy): Eukaryota > Metazoa > Chordata > Actinopteri > Characiformes > Lepidarchidae > Arnoldichthys > Arnoldichthys spilopterus. Next base: position 21,910,685 of record JBBPDA010000009.1, read on the forward strand.
ACAAGGCCTTAATAGGGTTTTCCAGGCCTTCAGAAAAAACACATTTACACTCATTCCTTACTCCCTTCCATATTATTCATTAAAACTGGAGATTGCGGAGGAAGAATTATGACTACAGTTACGCAAGCTGCCAGATTCTCTGCACTTGCCACTGATGGATTTCACCACGTCCCAAAGGATATTCCAAGACCGTTGAAATATTTATTCCCATACCCATCCTGATACTTTATGCAACCTTATCCACTGCTTCACTCAACTCAGAAACTCTAGATTAGTTGAAGTGGTGTCTTTATATAGCGGATCTGCCATGTGGCCCATTCGTCATTTCTCCAGTGATATCCAAAGGAAATATGCCCAAAATGTCATAATCAAGACTTAAAATGACGATCAGTAAGGCTGCATGCAGTACTAATGCACATCAGCTAGCTTAACCATTCTTAAACACTACTTTGAGGCTGATTTGATTTAGCATTAATGACAAATGTGTATTCAACTAGTTCCTTGTCTTGAATTTTTTCTCCCACTAGGTAATTTAGATTTTTCAGTTTAATGGTGTCGTCATGTGTAAATCTGCACCATGGGTTTCACTTATTTTACAGATATACAGGAGCATTAAAGACTGAAAATCATATTTTATATTGTGTGTGTGTGTGTTTTAGGGGTATTCAAGCTAATCTAACATATTTGCACATATAAAAAAACATAAAAATGAGGCATTATGATAAAAAAATCAGTAAATTTCTGTATTCATGTTTTTTCATAATTTGAAAAACAACCATTACCTCTGAATCCCATGTGTTGTGTGTACCTGTAGAAATATGTTAAAATATCTTAAAATAAACATCAGTGTCATAAAAATGTTGTCAGTAAAGATGTCAAGTGTTTCATTTTGTCCCTTGTTTTTAAACATTATATCTGGAGTCTCAGCTGTAGTATCCAGAGTTCACTTGTTTTTCATCTTTGGCTGCTTAATGATCGATAATCAATTCTATTCCATTCCTCCATTAGTGTTGTGATCTAAATCTTCTCAACGTAGTTGCCAGGAAACATGCCTTCTCTTCCCCTGAGACGACCAAACCACCATCCTGAAGGGTCTGTACAGAGAATACAAAGGACTTACACATAGCAGTGCAAATGTCCCTATAAATGTGCAATGGTTGAGATATTTGTTAAGTGTCACTTTAAACTTATGTTTCATTACCTTCAGATAAGATTTCTATGATGTCATCTGCATTAAAGCTCAGCTCATCAGTGTCCTGGGCATCATATGCATACAGTGCACGGCACTGTGGGGTCCGGGGTTTGGGCCTGGGAGCGGGTTTTGGTAGCCCTGCTCCAGGAAGAGGCTTGCACTCTTTTGAAAGTCGTCGATGAAGCCTATGATGAAAACAGAATGAGTACAACACTTTGATTTTGTATGCTGTTTAATGGTTGCGGGAAATAACACGCAACCACACAACCACCAACCACCAACCGCCACTGATATGAAAATAGAGGTGAAAATTGGGTAATTGATTATCACCCAATATAATTTCATGTAGTTTTATAAGATTGCAATTGCATTACGCTAACTGACATTAAACATTTGAAATGTATAAATATACATTTATTTTAAATTATTATTATATATATTATATATATTATAGTACATTGACTGGCTGAGCAATAAGTCAATCACTGCTTAGTCCACTACTAACCCAGCCCCATCTTTTGTTAACGCCCACCCACAAAGACTAATGAATTGTGAGTAGGTGAGAAGTATTTGATAAGCAGTGGTAGAGCAGCTTTGCACTGGAAACCTAAATCAATCGGACGGATGGACGGACACACGCATGCACGCACGCACCCATCCATCCATACCGCGTCTTCCATTTTTGGTTCGCAGGGAAGCTGGAGCCAATCCCAGCAGGCTACAGGCCCAAGGCAGGGTTCACCCAGGACAGGAGGCCAACCCATCGCAGGACAATACATAGACTAATAACCATTTACACACAGCCTCACACCTACGGACAATTCAGAGTATTCAAAGAACCTATTGCAAGCCTTTGGACAGTGGGAGGAAACCGGAGCGGCCGGAGAAAACTCCCATGTGAGCACAGGGAGAGCTTGCAAACTCTGCACAGAAAGGCACCCGTGGCCGACCCAGGGATCAAACCCACATTAAAATGAAATTTGAATTTTTTTAAACTAAAACTTGTCTATAAAAATAATAACAAATAATTGATATGAAGATAGCCTTGAGTAGAAAAACACACACACACACACATTTAGAAGGGAAAAGTTTGAGAGAATTAACAGCTAATTCCTGAATACATACTAATTTTATTGCTGGATTTATCGGTCTTACAGCTACATACAGCCATGGCACTTGTATAAAGTACTGCAGCCTTGATACTGGAGTTACTGTGCAGAGATTTTTAGGTGGCAAACTTATGGCTGCATCCCAAACTGCACACGATCACACTAAATAGTGTGACAAATAATACACAGCCATTAAAGAAGTGTTCTTTAATGAAGTAGGTATTGAAGTTTGTGAGGTTTGGGAGCTTCTGTTTCACCTGTCTGGAGTGGGGAGAAATGTTGGCTCTGCTTAAACCAGTTCCCACACACACTTGTGTGTCACTATACTCTCTTTTTGAAGGTGATGGCTTTCGCAAGGCAAAATGTTCACTTAAGCTGAACATTTTTAACTTAAGCAAATGCTCATTTGAACCATATAGTGTCGCTTGCAGTTTTACAGTAAATTAGTATGACTGCTCACCTACTTTTTTCATGCATTCCTTTCACTCAAAGTCCACATTCACCTCAAGTCACCTTAAAATTTTACAACTGACAAAAAACACTTTAAAACAGTGTTACATTTCTAAATGTGGTTCTCATTCAACATGACCTTTTCTGTGGTTTCTGCCAATGCAGTAAATCTTAATATTTTAATGCAACGGAACCTTAATATTGTCTAATTTTATTGACCTAACAATATAGTTTGGCCCAGACATCTATTGTGTACAGTATGAATAAACTCCTAAATCTCACCCTGCTACTCCCTGGTCAGGCACGTTCATGAAGCCCATATCACTGTTGGTCTGGGCTTGGTTCTGGCTGGGACGAGGTCCATTATGGCGGGGCAGGGTGGGCTGATCCATACTGGACTGCTGACGAAGCAGTGAACCTCTGGAAAAATTCTGACGGCCTTGGGTTGCCACTCCTCTACCAGTGCTCTTGGGGTCCTCTGAAATAAAAATAATTTTACACAACTCACTTTAAAGCCAATTTAATATCATGATCTCTTTACCCTATTGGTTTATTGGATCTTACCGCGGGAATACCTCCCTCTGCTCTGGGAAGTATTTCCCACGTATTTGCTCTTCCGCTTGTCGAGACGAGTGGGTCCTAAACAGAGGAGACGACTTCAGATTATACATCTGATTCAGATTATACACATCAATCTCACAAGTGCACTTTGTTATGCTGTGAACTGTCTCTTAAAAATCATACCACCCCTTACACATTATACATACCTATTTATTCCTTTGTGATAAAATATGAACAATTGCAGCACTTACAAAACTAGTTCACCAAGAAAAAAAAAAGGAAAGACTCACTTGAGTTCTTGGGAAGGCCTGGACCAATGCTAACAGTTAGGGTCTTGCTACTGGGCTTGAGGACCACACTATCTCCCTGGCCCATCTGGAACTGGATCTGCCGAGACCCAGCAGACGCAAATGGACCCCAGCCTCCTTTCTTCACCTTAAATTCAAGTCTGGAAAGAAGGAGGCATTGGAGTATTTGAGATTTATCTCCATCAATTGCAATTTCATATCAAAGTTGTGATTACAATGCATCACTACTAATAGAAAGGAAATGTTATTATTATATGTGAATATAGCACTAAGCTATAAAATGGTCATACTGCATTAAGATACAAACAGAAGCATTTATAATAAGCGCTGAGAAATAGTAAAAGATCTTCAGTCTATTACAGGTTGTTGAACTTGAGTGGCAGTTTCCTTTGTGTCTTCTCCTCATAGCGCTTGAAGAGCAGACTCAGAAACTCGGTTTTAAAAACAGATTCCAGCACACTGTCATATTGCTCCTCGTGTACAATGAAGAAATCGTCCTGTAGGGTACTGAAGGGAAAGAGGCAGAGAAGACGGGTTGAAAGCAGTTTTTTTGCATACAAAGGAGGCAACGTGGTATATACAAGTTAATCAAATAGGAGGGAATGTCAAATTTCTAGAAATGTGACTCAGCACATTTTGGTGATTCTTCTGCTTTGACCGGGGTTCTAAACCACTGATATGATATAAAACAGAAAAAGCATCATCTCAATTACCTCACCATTCAAAGACACAACATTCTTTAACACGAAAAAACTGTCAAAATCATATGTGCCGAGGCACCTCTGCCCCACCAACTCCTGTACTGGCCTATATAACTTTTTTGAGCCGTGGTTTTTTCCAGGTCCACATTGTTAAAGACTAAGAACCTCTATTTTAGCAAACCAAGTCCACCTGATAATTAACTGCTGAGCTAAATTGTATGTTTAAACTGGAAAATCACCAAAAGGTGCAAAATACTATGAGCTATCATTTCTTCAAATAAATCTACTCTTTATGCAAAGCATACCTCAGAGAGACCGACTGAATCTTCTCCAGCTGAATCTGTCGTTTGAGAACCTCTCGAATCTGTCCCTTGTCTGGACCCTGCTTCACCTTCTCCCGGCCAATAAGGTAGAGGAACTTGGAGGTCAAGATGAGGTCACGCTTGACAGTCTAGTGGCGAAGAGAGAACTTGTGAGTATGTGACATTAAAAACGTGATGTGTTGGGTGTTTAGATTGGAGACTATAAGAGCGATAAGTATGTTCTATTCTTATGGGTTTAAACTGAAAATACCTTAAACCTGCGATCATACTTGATGATAACATCAGCAAATTCAATCCGCTCCCTGCGGCCCACAAACTGTCGGATCTCAGGACGGTTGTCGGTGCCGATATAGTCGCCCATGAAGTTGCGGTTCAGACTGTTCTTTCGCCGCTCCTTCTTATTCAACAGGATATCAGAGGCTAAAATAGACAAGAGTAAACAGTTTGACCTGAAAGAAAATACTGAGTGCTTTGAGAATGTAACTAGAGTCTAAAGGCTACATTCTTACCCTCCTCTCGCATGCGGACATATTTACGAACAGCAATATGCTTGCGCCAGGCTTGTTGGATAACCCGAGCATACCCATTATACTTTCTCTCCCTCATCTCTTCCAGAAGGAACAGCTGCAGGACACAGTAAGTGGCTTTAAGTGATGCATTAGGCTGATAATACCATTACTAATAATTGTGTACTCCAGAAATAAACAAAAGGCAACATGTTAATTAACAACAGTTTACCAAAGTGAAAATTACACCAAAACTTCTACAAACATTCTGGCCAAAATCTTACTGACCACTTTTTGTGTAGGACTAGGTCTGAGAATACTGTACCATCTGCACACAGGCAGCCAGTTGCATCAACATAAGAGATTCTTTGCTCTATTCTGAGACCCTGAATTACCTCTTAATGCGTTATACACAGCCTCAGGTATGTACTCATTTTGCCAAATTGTAAAGTAATTAAATTTGTCCATGACTAAAATAAATTGTGCTAGGAGAATAAAAAAATGAGAGCATTGGAAGAGAGGAAGTACAGAAGTGCACTGAGAGAAAAACAGTCAATACTTTGTGAAACAGAGCTGTAAGCTTATACATACAAAGTACATTTAAGCATATTTAAAACGTTAAAGTGTCCTCACTGATTCTGGGGCCTTGATGAAGATTTTGCTCTTGCCCAGTTGGTACTGGTCCGAGTCCATATTGACAGACTTCAACAGGTGCAAGACTCCCTGCTTTTCATCTCCTCGCCACTGTGGCCATGTTTCTTTGGTCAAGATCGCATATCTGTGTGTAAAGGCCTTTGTTAACCACATATTTTGTTCAATGATTGTACTAAAGGAAGTCTCAGGGTTAAAAGCAGTTTAATGAAAATCAAATGTACATATTGCGCCCAAATGTCGTCCCAGGCATACAGGTAAAAATTAGAATATCGGGCAAAAGTTCATTTATTTCAGTAATTCAACTTAAAGGTAAAAACTAATATCTGATATAGACTCATTACATGCAAAGCAAGATATTACAAGCCTTTATTTGTTATAATTTTGATGATTATGGCTTACAGATTATGAAAACCCCAATTTCAAAATCTCAGAAAATCAGAATATTACATGAAATCAATAAAAAAGGATTTTAAATAGAGAAATGTCGGACCTCTGAAAAGCATAATCATGCATATGTGCTTAGTACTTGGTTTGGAATTACATGAATTACGGCGTCAATGCGGTGTGCTGTAGATGCTATCACCCTGTGGCACTGCTGAGGTGTTATGGAAGACCAGGAGTTTTACCTGTATTTGGTGTCTGGTTTGATCCTTTAGTTTTTATTTTTGCATTGCAACAAACTATAGAAAGGTATACCCCACCCAACCTGTACAGCTGCATACCTGAATCTTTAAACTTGCGAGTCTAAGATCACCTAATCTTCAGCTGATTTACTGATATGGTTTCACCAACAAAGTGTGACGTTAAATTCAGACTTTAAGATGGCTGCTACTTGTGCTTTAGATACACAGTATACAGGGGTATGCAAATGTTTGAACACCCTTGGTTACTTAAAATTAAGCTAACCTAGGTTCCCACTCTTCTCTATAGATAATTTCTTAAGACATTCAACCTTTTTCCTAATTTTTCTAAGATCTAAGTTTTCTAGGATGTGTTGGAACCCATTAACACATCCCTACAGGGAACAAACTACAGAGAATAAGACTTTTTTCTACACATTTTTAAAAATTGTATTTGCAGAGTTTAAAGGGAAAAAGGGACTTTTTCATGGAAAACAAACTTATTCTTTTATATTTTACATTAAAAAAAAGATCATATATAAACACTTGAGTATGAGTCCATACAGACCATATATGGAAGTTTGAGACTTGAGACTGCTTTCGAACAAGGAACATTTACATATAAGTCTTCAAGGTACTGTAACTAAAATTCTTGGGTATAAAGAGAAATGAAAAAAGTGATCAGGTCAAAGTGGCTTAGTACAGCAAACCAAACATGTAATAAGCAGATCTTTGGAGAAAAAATTAAATTTAAAAAAAGGGCCATATTAATAAACAAATAAATCTAAATATGAAACCAGAACTATTACATAGATCACAGTTTTTCATTATTTCATGTTAAATCCTGAAAATTAACAGTAATTAATACATTATGCCTGTTTATTGTATCATAACTTTTTATGGTAAATATTTGTTTATTACTGTTTCGTATAATGAACAGAAGTGCGTTCTCTGTAGAGGTTGTGTGGTTGTTTTCAAATCTACAAAACATGTAAACTGACTGGGGGTGGGTGCCCAGCCTTGTGCATTTGATTGTCTATTTTAGACAGAGAACAGTACAGATGGCAGTTCATCTATCATACAGTGTCAGAAACCACATTTGGCTATTTAAGATGACTTACAAACTCAGCGGTTTACACTGCGCTAAATGGTGGAGCTACTATTTTTTGTTGCCTTAGCCTAGTCATAGCTCCAAAATGAAACATGGGACACCAAACATGTCTTGTTTGATTGATTGCAATTAGTACTATGGCTTTAAAGCTTGTGTGCATTCTTCAGACTGACCTCTGTAAGAATTTCTTGAAGACACGGCGGAAAGCGTAGCCCGCCCTACGCACTCGGATGTTCTCCCGGAGCCCCAGGTACTCAACTTGATGCTTCACACGGCTCTCCTCCCAGTCTCGCGGCTTCTTGGTCTCATTGGGCTTGATACAGCGAATGTAGTGAGGGGTGCACTTCATTAGCGTCTGCACCAAGTTATTAGCCTGTTTCTGCAAAGGCCAGAGCAGTGGAAATTTCAGAGATGGGTCACCGCACTACTTTGTGAATAATACTAATTTCTGTGCACTGTGCTCTTTTTTGTACCTTGATCTTGGCACCTGCTGTTGTAGGGCGGCCCTTTTTCTCAGCTTCAAGATTCTCTGGGAAAAGGTTTTGGATAAAAGCACTGTCCACATGAAGACAGTGTATAAATGAATTAGTAATGAATGTTTTATGGATTCCTATAGCTCTGAAATTAAGTTATTTTATGCTCACTGTATGGACTAAAATGTTCATTCTTAAGGGTCAACAGTTTACACAAACATGATGGAGACCCTTTAAGGCACCTGACCATTTCGTTCCTAAATAACTTGGTAGCTGAAGCTATAGGCTAGTGTAAGGTAAAATCTAAGAGAGTGGGCAGATAAGGTATAGCTAAATGAGTGATACTTACAATTCACTGCTTTGCATCAGCTCTATAATATCATTGAAAAGCACATCGCGGTTCCTCTCGCAGAAGCCACTCACATTATACGAGACCTACAGAAAAGCAAGGTCAGCCAATAAATATCACAGCTGCTGAATTAAATCATACACCATATTAAGCTGTCCTTATCTGTCCCAGCTCACTGCACAATTCATACCCAATTAAATCCAAAAAGTAATTAACAAGCTTTTTGAACAGAATCAGACCTGTTACAGAAGGGAAAACACTAACACTACTTAAGTGCAGTGTATGTCCTGGTTCCCCAGGAAAAGACAAGATTGTGAACTATTTATATTAATGTGTTTTATAAAGCAATGGCACTTATTCCTGCTTCGGAAACAGCAGTGAAGCTCATTAACAGAGAACAGGGTCAATGTGCACAGAGTGCTGTGGGTGTTGCAGTAGGTGTGGTCTTTTCCTGCCAAAGTTGCAGGCAATAGCTCACAGCAATATAGTTGTAGATTTGAAGGTTGCACCAATTCCTGAATGGTACTTTACCTTGGTACATTTACCAAAAAAAATATGTCTACAGGAACAGTAATGGACACATTTTTGTTCAAAGGTTTCTCTGGATTCACATTAATTCCTTTTATATGGCAGGACACACTATAGGACAAGATGTGCCATTAGCCACTTTTGCTACAAATAAACATCCCAAACTCCCTTCAGCCTGTTGTGATGAACAACCACAGAAACTGTGCCATTGTGCATTTTGTACTACATGCAGCAGAGCTGAGGGTAAGTAATGTCACAGTAATTAGAAACTTTTTCTTGTAATGAAGATGCATAACACACTACAGCTTAAATTGTTGCAAGAACGTTTCAGGTACTCAATAAAAACTCTGTTGCTTTTGGTACACATTTGCCTCACATATATAATAATAATTACAATAATAACAAAAATAAAGACATATTTACAATATAATGTCAAAACATACATCACCCAAACAGGCTTAATTTTAAGGCAACAGTTTTTACTACTAATATTATTGTACATTGCAGTTGGTAGAGATGTGTTGATGCTTTCAGGGTAAATTTGGAAGTAAAGTAACTAGTAGCAACTAGTAAAATTACTTTTTATAGGATGGGATAATTAAAGTAACACCATAACATTTTGAGAGAAATAACTGATCATTCGTAATGGATTACTTCATTTTTGATTAACTAACCCAACACTAGTTGCAGCAGAACCAGGACTGTCATTAAAGATGAGCATGACAAATTCATGGGTGGGCTGAATCTTTAAATTTTACGGTGGGGGGGGGGATGTTGCACCCAGAAAACTTTTTTCAGGTGGCTTCATCAGTCGAGCTCAGTGATAGAAACATTTCCTCTTGTTGAGGACTCATAATTAGATAAGAGTCGTAAAATCCACAGAGGTTTTAAGGCGATCATAAGATTAAAGAGTCAATGGCGGTCAAGAGACAAGTGTTACTGATGAAGTTTTCAATCCACTTCATTTAGTTCTTTCCAAACAGTGTGAGATTTAAAGATAAGGCTGATTATGATACTGATTCATAATAAAGTTTAGAAAAAGAAAAGAAAAAACAATGCTAAATAATAAGCATTCACCATAAAACCTTTTTTATGCTTCAAATTATACATTCGTAATTGCACGCTAAGACCTACATGATGCTGTTTTTTTTTTTAAATCACTGCATTTACATCATATCATCAACAGGGGGCAATAAGGACAAAAAATTCAAATCAGCATTGTGGAGTAAGCATAATCCTGCTCCTTAACGTTATTTCTAGTCCAACCCTGTTCTAACATACTGTGGTCAAATAATTTTTTTTCGGCCTGAAGATTCAGTCACACACCTACGTTTCAATCAGTAATTCATGTTTAACTAAAAACCTATATGCCAAGGTTTCCCAATCCCAGCCCTGGCGGCCATGTTTTTTACATTTTTGTGTTTTTCCAGCTCTTCACACCTGATCTAGCCAATGCCAAGTTTGTTTAAGCTAATGGTCTGAATAATGTGTGCTAGACGAGCTAAAGCAAAAACATGGGCATAGTTTGGGCTCATCAGGGCTGTTAAATTGTGTTATTATAATTTACACATCTATCTTCAAATGATCACTTCTACTAAGCGTTAGAGGGCTGCCTCTTACCTTGCCGGCATAGTGATGCACTATAAAGCCTTTGTTCCAGCTGTTGAAGTGCTCATGAGTGCTGATCTGTGCTTGCAGTTTCTGAAGCAGAGTCTGGTCTGCACCCTCCCCTTTGGCATGCATGGTAGCACACACATCATCCAAGATGCTCATGATACCCAAAGGGTTCTGAGAAAATGAAATGTCCACTTACATTTAGGCATTTGGCTTACAGTTTAATTATGTTTACACACATAGGTGATGTAGTGTTAAGAGTCAGGGGGACTTTTTTTGATGATGTAGCATGGTGTGCCTGCCTGAGCAGCCTACCTAGGTAAACAGGTACTGCCTTGCATTACCTACAACAATCAAGCTATATTCATTGCCATTTGCACACTTGTCTACTTTGCACTATGACACATATTTTCTAAAGTTTCATATATTTCAATTCAACTTCTACATATCACATTTCTATATCTTGCCTTGCGAACTTCTTTTTACAATTTTTTACAGATTCAGTGTAGTGGGTACATATTGTGATTCTCAATTATTATATATTTGGAATATAGTATATAGTATATATAGTGTAAGGCAAACCTTGAGAAAACATAAGACATAAACAAGTGATATTTACAATTCACTGCTTTGCATCAGCTCTATAATACCATTTGCACACAGGTTTCATTTATTTTATATATATTTAGTTTAATTTATTTCTTATAAATTTAACACAAATTTATTGTATAACCAAGTTTGACCATAACTTCTTCCTGTAACTCCAGCATGCATTAATGAATTAAAGGTGTATATAACAGCTGAGGATACATCCACCGGTGTGCTAAACGGCAAGTTCTGAAAAATCCTAAGTCGTGTGCACATACTGTCTTTCCACCAAAGCACGTCTTTTCTGATGCTAGCAAAAATGAGACAGGATTAAGCCATGTTCATCAAACTACAGTGCAGCCAGGGCAAGTCAGTCAACAAAGTGACCACAACTAAGATAACCAACGCAATTGCTAAATGGATAGCCAAGGACTGCAGGCCCATCGGCATTGTTGAAGACCAGGGGCTTCAAAACATTATCCAGATCTCCTCAGACGACCAAGCACATTTGAGGGGGAATATTGTTACAATAATTTATGAATTGCTGAGAAAAAAAACCCAAACTGATTCCTCTGACCAGTTTGTCAAGCATTTCTTTAATCCAGCATCACAAATGCATTTGTCTATATTGAGTATTCAGAGATAAATTTCATTACACATTGTGCTAGTGTAGTGTAGTATAAATGTGTGTATGATCAATAAACTGCTTGCATTTCATTGAATAATATAAGCCTTTCAAACAAAGGAAAAAACGTTTAAAACTGTGAAGTATTAGAAACTCACCATTTTGGACTCTATTAAGTCACAGACAATTTTGTTGTTGAAATACTCAATGGGTGTCCATTTGATTCCTTCCTGTACATACTCATCCTATACAAAGTGAAGAGAGAAACAGAAGTAGTCTTTGCCCAGTGAAATGCACAAAGACTAGAGTATGTCATTCTAAAATAAAATCTGAGCTACTATACTAACCTGCTCGGCCTTCAGAGTGAGCTCAATGAAAATCTGCTGAAGCTTCTCGTTCACAAAGTTTATGCAGAACTGCTCAAATCCATTTTGCTGTATATGAATCAGACAAACACAGATAATACACTGGTTGCGGTTTTACTGTTCCACATTTTTAAAAATCAAAGCATGCATATTTAAGTCACATTTTTACCTGGAAGATTTCAAAGCCATAAATGTCCAGCACCCCAATGTTAAACTCCTCGTGGTCCTTCTGCATGGCTTTGTTTATTGCCTTTTAACATAAAAGAAGGATACTGTCACTAAATCAAAAGTCTTTAATTGTAAAAGATGTGAAAGAGATTTTTATACCTAATTTTAGGAATGCCCATTAAGAACTATGCTGAAGTGTGGTAGTGGAATTATATACAGTCATATACAGTAAGTAAGTGGAATCAAGAACACATATACAGAAAACACACTTCTTTTTGAAAAGAATACATATAATTAATGTGATCTGGATTTAAAGTTTAAAATTCTCAATTCCATATTAATAACTTGCATACAAAAATTAAATGAGACGACTGAAATTTCAGAACCTTTATGTATTTTAGGGATTGCAAGATCCAATATAGGGAAAGTGTAACCGTCTCTGTTGCTTCTGTGATGAATAAAAATGTGTAGATGATGCACATGAATTTGAACCCAAAGACTTACATCTACAAGAAAGTCAAAGAGTCGGGCGTAGAGAGCCTTTGACAGGGCGTCACGTGTGAAGCAAGCTTGTTCTGTGTTTAGAGTCACAGAAATGCTCTCAGTCTTGCCACCCCATTTACTGTCCATGATGCGGCTGGTCAGTTTCTTCTTCAAGCCATCCTGAGCTATACCCAACAGGTAGGATGGAAAGGCCAGAACTATGAAAGGATAACGAAAAAGAAAATAAGGAAAAAAAATTTACCACCAAGTTTTATTCCAGAAAACTTCAAGATGTTCAGCCATAGCAGGGATTCATTTGGTAAAATCCTCTATAATAGAAAACTACACAACTTCACTGTCTATTCAATATAGAAATTTCACTCACAAAAACAAGATAAGGACAAGACGTCTGAAGATCTTCAGACCCTTAATAAATATCAGTATTTGTTTCGTGCAGCAGTTACAGTACAGTAATGTCTTGTATATATAAAGTATTTCTATTGTATTCTACTGTACTTTCACAGAATATTAATCATATGAACTGTTGTGAACTCAAAGAATCTTGCTGTGATTTTCCAGTAATACTGAAAGTATCTGTACTGCTACAGTTATACTAATTGCTGCCAAAGTCACTTCAGTTTCCAGTACTTTATTGTACATAGCTAAAGGTGATGTTTTGGGAGCTATAGTCTACAGATACTGTAGCAAATAACCCACAGCCAGCAACCTACTGGTTCAGTTACTACACTGCTCACACCACCAAAGCTATACTAATATACTTCATAGTTAGGATCTCACGTTTACTTTAGGTCATATTAACCATTGCTGTCTTCCATCTCACATGATGATGCAATGTTTTCTAAGCATGTTGTGGATATTGTCAGTACTTCTAGAACACTGAGCAACAGTGTTTTGTTCTGTATAACTCCAGCACAGTGTAGAAAATGTTGAAGAAAAAACATTTGTGTTGTGTATTTTTTTAAATGTGGATCCACTGGCTAATTTTTTACTACACAAATTAAATATTGTTGAATATGATGCATTGCAAAAATTATTCCTGAAGTACTGTAATTATTATATTTTGGCTACATTGCCTACCACTACATGTAAATAAAATTTCTTTGTCTGAAATCTTGCATGGCTTGTGTTAACGTTAATGTAAAATTGAAAAAAACGCTAAAACTATTTTCAAAGTTTACCTATTTTTCTTTTGTATATTTAAAAAATTATACGATTCTTCATTTTTACAGCAACTGAATTACAGTTATTGAAATTATACAATGAAAAGATTGTAAATCAACTCCCAGGATACATTGCAAACATGATAACACACTGTAAAATTTAATGTTCTAGGGTTATTGTAAGTTTTACTGTACTCAGTTGCAGGAGTCATGGTTTCCTCTACTCCACACTGAAAGCTGAAATCTCAAGATGTGTTTTCAGAGCTCAGAACATACTGGACGGCTTATATCTATTAGATGATAAACCAAAACGTGCAAGTCACTTACAGTCCTCACTCTCCACTACAGCATAGTTGCCCTCTTCTCTGAAGGTGATGTTACCAAGATGAAGAATCCCAGCCACAATCTGCAGCACAGCATCTTGTTCATCCAAAGACAGACCTATAACTGACATAGCGCTCTTAAACAAACACAGGGGGAGAAAAAAAATACTTAGGTTAGTCTGAAGGGGAAAAAAATCTATATAAAATGCATATAGACGTAGCCACAATTGCTTTTTTTTTTTTTTTTTTTTTTTTTTTACAAAGCTCCACAGATGTGAAACCCACCATGGTTTCAGAAAATTCTTTCTTGTCATCAACATCTTCCACAGTGTAGGTACCAGACTGGTTCATGTAGAAATAATAATCAGGAGTGGTAACTCCCAAATTCTCTCTCTGCTCTTTGGTAGCCCCGGATAAGAGCTGAAGGACACGGTTATAAAACAAGAGATTAGTTCCACAAATATTTTTATTTCTACAGAATCAAACCATATGGTTAGTAAATTGATTAACTATTCATTTGTCAAGATAGAAACACAGAGTTTTTTCTTATTGTGCTGCATAAGATCAGAAACAATGGTACATGAGCTCATTCCTCAATACACAATTTTATATGGGCTCTCCTCTTTAGCTCATCTCACAAATAATTCAGTGACCTTTTTATCAGGGAATAGGATGACCACTGAAACAGCTTCATTCTGTCATTAGTAAACCATTCCTGAGTGGATTTGAAGGTATGCTTTAGAATGTCCTACTGGAAGATCCAACCATAACCCTGTCTTAGTTTAATGCCAGATTTTGATGAAAAAATTGACACCCTTCACAACACATCCAAATGCTTCTTACTGCCTTTGGTAGAAAAATAGAACACTGACAAAAGAACAAGATCCATCACCATATTTTATTATGGGGGAGCGGTTCTTTTCTACATGATCTTTATACATTTTTATGTAGTACACTGGTTTTTGCTGTCAGACCCCAATTGCAACCAAAGCACTTAAAGTGGAGTTCAAAAAAAAGGTTTGACAAGAGCAGAGGCATTTCTGGCAATAATTTGCCAGCACATAGGTGGTGTCTAACTACAGAGCGAGACTTGGCAGCAAAACATTGCAACCAACTCCTGTGATTCTCCAGTGATCTCTGGAGAAATGACCTTTGAATTAAGTTTTGCTTCTCAAGCCATAGCCCTCACTGTGCAAGAAAAACCAAATATATATTCATCCTGTTTGGTCATCAGCATTTTCCCCTCATTTCCTTTGCATATTCCTAATGATAATGGAAGCATAAGATCATCAGGCTGAAGGACAACATAGCTCGTTATGATGCTTCTCGTTTTATAGACTTATCATTGATACTCATCTCTTCTGAAAATGTGCCAGAGTTCAAAACGTTACCTGGTAGTATATGTGGAAATTCCTTTCCCCGTTGTTTTGAGAAACTACCCTGGATTTCTCCAACAGGAAGTTAGAGATTTTTCCTCCATCAGGTTCTCCCCCTCGGCTAAACTGGATCTCAAAGTATTTCCCCTGAAGCGTAAAATACACAGCTTTGTTGAGGAAATAGCAAGAAGTCTAACATTACTAAAGCTTGCAGGTCTACAGACTTCGGGTGAAAAATTTAAAATAATTCATTGTGATTTTTCTGTCCAACAGTTTGAAATTCATATATAACAATTCGCAAAAATTAAACGCCTTTTATTGCCAAAAATTTTTTGCCACTGGTTTTGAGGATTGAACCCTGAATGCTGTCTGACAGTCTGTCACAAGCGCTTGAATATTAAGGCCAGACACTGGAAAAACATGAACAAACCATAACAGTCTAAGTTGTCGCTGGAATGTCCTGAAAAAAACTGACAAGCCAAACGAACAAAAAGTAAAGCGAACAAGCGTTGGCACATCAAACAAATATTTGTGTTTGCTTGTCAGCGTAATCTGGTCTTAAGGTTCAGTTTCCACCTTAAACCTTGCTCAACAATGCTCAGTAATGTAGGATGTATCTTACTTCCAACATACAACAGTCATCAAATCGTACAGCCCTGCACTTTCACAACCTCACAGTTCACACCCTGTGACCATACACAATCTAAAAAAAGGCCTACAACACTGACAAGTCTTCACATGTTCAGAGGCAGTGCCCTGTTAACACTAGCCTAAAGGTTTCTGGACTGGAATGCATAAGAAATGTCCACAGCTCTACAACGTGCTGCTACTACTGAAGAGTATAATATTAAAACATTCTGACCAATCAGCAGTGTTGTAGCAATACACAATGCACAAGTCACTGAAATATGAAGTTTCCACATTGCACTTCATATACCTCTCAACAAAGTGTCAACACAACAAATATCTGGTAGCATGACTCACAAAGCGACTAGAGTTGTTGTTGCGCACTGTTTTGGCATTCCCGAAGGCTTCAAGGAGCGGGTTAGACTGAAGGATGATATCTTTTACATGCTGAGCAGGGAGAAAGAGAAAAGAGAGGAGCCAGATGTGGACTTCAGTTAACATGACAATGTAAGTTTAAGACATATGAATGCTACATACCTGTGTAGTTCACATGCATTGTGCATTTCTTAGTTAACATCATCTTTCAGCTGTACAATTAATTCATTTCAGCCATCAGTTAAACATCTACATCAACAATACATAATCCAAATTCTATTTATAACATTATTTAAATTCTAACTTAAATTTAAGTTTACATTCAATATCATTTTCTGGCAAATTTGAAAGTTTGTCAATGCAGATAAATGAAATGCAATTTGAATGCTTCCCACCTGGACTTTAGGTCCACCTCCAGATACTTTAGAAATATAGCTCATGATGTACTTGGCTGCCACAGTTTTTCCTGCACCACTTTCTCCACTGTCAATAAATACACATATAAACACATATTTAGCATATAGTCCTATGCAAAATGATATATTAATTTTTGAACAAGCCACATTTTATGGTTTATTTTTTCAAAATACATTATTGCATGTAAACAATAATTATATAATATATATAACGATAAAATGTGCAGGAGTGTGTTGTAATGTATGTAAAATCACCATTTACAGAACAGTTGGGATATTTTCCAAAATATAATAAAAACAAAAATCTGTGATACATTCACTCATGTGAAGCTTTAACTGACAAAAGAGAAACTGAAAAAGTTTTTTAACTGACCAACAAATTTAAGCCCTTCAACACATTCGACAAAAGCTGTAACAGAGGCATGTTTACTATTGTGTTCATCTTGTGGTCATCTTTCCTTTAAATAAAACTTATTATAGGCTAATTGATATGGGGTAGATCTGGAGAGTGCTCAAAGTATTGTTGTAAACTGGGACGTTTGGATGCAGTTGCCCCCTACTCCGACATGTTCACTCAGATTTGTTGCCAGTCAAGTGGTTGTGCTGCTATTTATGCCCCAGGATGCCCTCATGTCTGTGCTTCTTTCTAGGTCTCCCTTTTAGTTATGCTGTCATAGCGAGTCCTGCAGGGCTTCTTCTTTTCCTTGCCTCTATCGCCTTTGGCTTACTCTTTGGGGGCTCTGACCCAGTTTTTGTAAAGCTGCTTTGTGACAATGTCAGTTGTAAAAAGCGCTATAGAAATAAACTTCACTTGACTAATTGTAGCTGGTTTGCAATAGAACATTTATCCATTAAGCAGCTCAACAGTCCCTGACCATTGTCCCATTCTCCTCTTCATGATGTGCCATACATTTTCAAAAGGAGATTGATCTGAACTGGCAGCAGGAAGGTCAAGCAAACTTGTACTCTGTCTTAACAAAGCCAAGTTTTAGTAGCTCATTCAGACTGTGGTTTGGTATTGTCCTGCTGAAATAAGAATGGACCACAGCACACAGTTCCACCGTCCTTCAGTCCATCTGAAATGAGCTCAGGCCCAGAGATCTTGCTGATGTATCTGCAGTTACTGTATGGTGTCCTCCTTTGATAATACAAATTTAATTTGCATTTCTTGATGCAGTTATGGACCATGGCGAGTGACAATGGTTTTACAAAGTACCCCAGGTGACTATATTTGTTACAGAAGCATGATGGACTCTTAGGCAGTACCATCTGTGGGCTAGAAGATCATGTATATTCAACAGTGGTTTCCGGCGTTGCCCTTTACGCACTGAAATGTTTCTGAATTCTCTGAATATTTTCACAATATTATGTGCTGTAGAAGTTAAAAGGCCTAAATCTCACCTGCTACCAATTATTTTGCTTAATGTGGAGTCTTCCAAACCAGGGTTACTTGAATATTTTGATTGTGTTGCAGCCACCAAATTCGAAATTTGTGTATATTTACAAAGTACAATAAGTGGGTCAGTTGTCTGTTAAATAAAGGTTCAGGTGAATTAACATATCACAGATTTCTAGTCATTGCTTTTTGGAATATCTCTTTTTGGAAATGTGGTTTGTAAAAATATGGATATAAACAGCGGAGTTGTACATACACACAAACGCTGTATGAATATCGTCATATAAACAGAGATGTAATATAGGGGGTTCAGTGACACTCACCTGATGATGACGCACTGGTTCTCTGCATCAATCATCATATTGCGGTACATGTTATCAGCCAAAGCATAGATATGTGGTGGATTCTCATATTGAGCCTAGCGTGGAAACATTCAAATAAATGCAACTGTAGGATCGTATTTGGCGCCACACTATACATGTATAATTCATGCCTAGGCTAAAACCAACAAGAACAAAACTAGAAATTAATCTTAAGGGTATTCCAGTTTTTGGCTTGTCCCATATATCATTCAAATACAACTGTGATGCATTAAAGTAGTAAGTACATGGAATGGACTGTCGGACGTCTTGTATCTGATTTATTCTGAGGACATTTAAGGCTTAGTGAGAAAATTTTAAGTAGATCCGAAGTCAATTTCATAGCTCATAACAACCCCCCCCACCCCCCCCCACCCCCCACACACACACACACACACACCCACACTGATATTGTTTAACTTCATTCTACAGACCGCTTCAGAGCACACCACAGCATGCGCTGACATGAAACAACACCACTGTGCCTTTCTTAACCGAGTCCAGGCCTGGGTAAAGGTGTTGGAGGATCTTTTCCACATCACCTGACTCCTAGCAGCTCACTTTTCAAAATAAAAGTGCCAAGAAGGGGTTCTTTAGGAAAACCTATAGGAAAACCTACTGGAAAACCTATAGTTTTTTGGAAGTTTTCAACTGTCTCATCTTTAAATAACCATTTTTGTAAATGTAATATAAAAGTGTGAGGAGCATGTAAAAATTAAAGATTAAAGAATTCAAGTTTCCTTTGCAACTATGCATAGGTCAATAACCATTAAGAAACCTTTATTATTGGGAGTGCAGTTATATTAAAATCATTAAAATGCATACAGCTAAATCTTAAGTAAAAATGTCAGTTCCACTCACAGCTCCCTGGTAAAGTTCCACTTCACGGTCAGTAAAATATGGCACCTGTTTGAAAGGGTTTACAGATATGAGCACAGGACCTATGTATGTCTGGAGGTGGGTGGTCAAGGAACTGAAAACAGATACACACATTGGCAGTCTTTTTTCCACAGTTCCACAGACTACACTAATGTGCAGTCTAGTGTATTTAGAATTACAAATAAAAAATAATATCAGAATGAATATTGAATATTAATATATTTTGTATATCAAAAAATGGATATAAGAGAAAAAATTGAGATTTTCGTTCTAGATTCTGATCAGCTGTCCACCGTGTCTGGTATAGGAAGAAAACATGCAATCAATACAGGGGTCATTTATAAAGATCAGTTTTAAAGGCTTAAAGTCTTAAGGCCTGTTGAATTTGAAAAGATAGAGGGAAGATGGACAATGATCATTTAAAAAATAAATTACAGCAGGTTTTGAAAGAAAACTGTAGGATATGAGCCCATTAAGACACTCTGCAGTGATCACTAGTACTCTAGCACAACACACAACTGACCCCCCTGTGGAAGCACATATGGAACAGAACAAGAACTTAGCCACAAGGATACAAAAATATAGTCATCCATGTATCGTTTCTTCAGGTTGTCTGTAATGGCCTCTTCAGTGATCTTGGAGAGGAGGACCATGTCGTCCACCCCACTGACCTTAACATTTTGGGTCTGCCAGTGATATCGCTCTTTACTGCCCTGAAAGAGAGAGAAAGAGCTCGTCATTCTTTGATAGAGTAAACTTCAATAGAGCAAAAACATTCTGGATAATATTATCAGTGTAAAAATGAAAATCAAACACTTGAAATTGTGCTGAAATGTAAACATTTTACCATCTACACTCAAACCTAGGCACCTAGGAATGTCTTTCTAATTTCTGATGTTTAAAGCTCAAGTGTACTGTTAAACAATATGACAAAGTATCCAGACAACCCTTCAACTTTGTGGATTCATCTGCCTTAAAGGTGCACCCATTGCAGACACAGGTGTCTTCATAAACAGCCCTGCTGTTAGAATTGGGAGCTCTGGAGCAGCTACAGTCTGCACAATTCCAAGGATTGACTACAGGTGTAAAAGCCCACCAGTACTGGGCTGGGAGACAGTAGAACTGCATTCTCTGTAGTGATGGAGCACCATTCAATTTGGAGTTGGAGTGGACCCTGTCATCAATTCACCAGTTGTCCTTCCGTGGATCACTTTTTGTAGGTACTAACCACTCTACACCAAAAACACCCCATGAGACCTGTCGTTTTGGAGATGCTCTGACTTCATCTAGTATCTGCTCTCCCATTTCTCCTACACTCACAATTACTGTATAATACATCCCACCCTTTGACAGAGGGTGTTGTAGTATATAACAATGTAATTTTCTTCACCTGTCAATGGTTTTAATATTGTGGTTGATTGGATCGTAATTATAGGGATGACTGCAGGCATTTTACCCCCACAGTCTTTACATTACATCATATAATGCTTCAACAAGCAGTGCCACCCAGTGAATTGAAGTACAACTTGGTGGTAGCCTTGTGGTTAAGGACTTGCTCTTGTGAACGAAGGGTTCTAGCTACAAGCTCAGGCCCAGGTACCACTGATGCGCTCTTGAGCAAGGTACCGTGCTGCTACACTGCTCCCCAGGCACTGTTGGGTTAAATGCAGAGGTCACATTTCATTGTGGTGCACTTAATGGGGTGTGTTCATAATGAGAAATAGTCACTTTCACTTCACTGCCTTCTTTTAAGACAAATTATGGTCTGCATATTTTACACATAAGAAAATAATGTGACTGTTACATCCCACACATTTCTTAAATATTTTCCCCTCACAGTGCTCTTGCAATTCACAGAATCAGCTTGAACGCGGTTGGCATGTTTGATCTGGTTAATAAATATATGGGTATGGGTTAGTTGTTAACTGAGCCAGCAAGGTCACTTCACCATGACTGAGCTGACCAAGTAGGGACATCACTCATACACTCGACTACTAAGAGCATTTTGCTCTTTTACTTACATCGTGTCTTGTTTATCCCTGCCCAAGGTACTGAACATGACGAATGTGGGAATAGAGATAATAACTAGTTTGTTCCGGAGTTAACCACAGTCAGCTTCACAGACACAACCTGTGGTGATCATTACAGCTAAACCGTCCCACCTGGCTCCTGTGTTTTTGGGTGATACCGCATCACCTGAACATATTACATTACATACAACATAGTACTACATTTTCATGATGTTCCCCTTTAAGACAAGAGGGAGGTTGTTTCTAATTTATGTTTCATGTCCTAAAAGAGAAGTGAAACAGAAGATTTGTTATGCACAGGAATTGCTTGCCTGGATACAGGTCAAACTATGATATTGCCAAAATCGATTCATTGAGATACAGAAGAATTCCGTGACAAGCCCACCATACCTGGGCCACAATCACTCCAGTGATTTGCTGAATCAAATATGGTGGATTATGGCTGAAACTAATTTTTGCGGGAAGACAAAGGAAAAATTTCTGTTGATCACAAGGCTAAACGCTGGGTCAAACAAAACAGCGTCGTGGGATCTTATCTTTTGCCAAATGGACTAAACACTCACTCTAACCACAACTCTGTCAGTGAAGATGGCACTTGGGTAGTGTTATGAGAATGAGGAGTCAGAGCTGCACAAAATGTCATCTTACTATAGGTGAGAACTGCCACAAAGGCAACAATGACAGGATTATGGTATTTGGTCTCACAATACTATTATTATTTTAAATCTTTGATATGAATGAACACCATCAGCATCTTGGCAGCTCTGCCTTCCTTCATAATTTCCTAATACTGAAACCATTGACTGTACCACCCAAGCGACATGAGGGGTACCACCCAGTGACAGTTGAGCTTCTTTCTTATGCAAGTGTACAGTTGCTGAATCATGTGAATGCCTGAATGCGGCCTGCATGTGCTCTCAGAAGCATCTGAATTATGCATTCTGGGTACACGAACAGTCTAACAAAGTTGTAATTACTAGTGGGACACTCCAGTAATGCGTCAACAGATGGAGAGAATTAATTTAATACCCTCATGTTGTACATTAGAAGTGTGTTTGTGTGTGTGTGTGTGTTTGTGTGTGTGTGTGTGTGTGTGTGTGTGTGACAATGCTTCTACAAAGTTCGTTTCATAGACAGATCACAGATTAAGGTGAACGTGATTTGTGAAACACTCATCAGGGATATTTTCTTGAATTGAATTAAGGCGACTTGCTGCAGCACATAGTTCCTAATTATTGGTGCAGTTCAATAAGTTTATCAAAGACACGTTTTTAAAGCTGCTTCCTTAGTTGCGCTGATTTCCATGTGTGAATATGCTACAGATTGTAAGTATAATTTCTGAACTCGAAAGTAGGATTTTACCACAATCACTTATTCAAAAGTCCACAAACATTCATCTGATACTTTTCATTGCCACTACGACCTGAGGAGCTTCAACCTAACTCACCTACATTACACTCAGTTTGCACTTCATCTTCTCAGGTCATCTTATCTTACGCACCACTGGTCACTTTATTATTACTATTATTATCTGCACTATTACTATTAATGCTGAGAATCTGTACATCTGCTTATGCACATACTGCACCTTTAGGAATATTTATATCATGTAGTTATTAAGGTTTTATAGCTTATGGTTTTATAGCTTATAGTTATATAGTATTCTGTATAGTACAGTTATTTGTATTATGTGTGTTTACATCATTTACATTTTTATGTTTATTGTGGCTACTGGTACAAAACATATCCTTTGGGATCAATAGAGTATCTATCTATCTGTATATCTATATATCTATCTATCTATAACATATAAACATTGGGGGTTGAAAATATTTTCTGGTGCCTTCCCGGGTTTTTAATTAGGAGTGTATGAGAATATCAGAGACAGATGCTTGAAAATAAGCAGGACATTAGACAGACATTTACAGTTTTTGGGAAGTGGGGGTGTATTCTGTTGTTAACTGGGGAGAAGACTTGGGCGATTTCGGTTTCGGGGACAGGGTATCTTGTTTGTCTGGGGGGGGCTGGAAAAACAGGAGGGTTGACCGGTCTGCTGTAATTGTACAGTCCTTTGTCTATTAATTGTCATTTAAAAAAGAAAGAAAAACAGGAAAAACAGCGAGAGACTATGGCTCATTAACTTGATCTGTGTAAATGTAAATATAATCTGATTGGTGATTCGTCTGAAAACACTGGCATCCTAAAACTGTTGTCAGTTCAGTCCACTTTACATATTGCAGAATTTACATAATACACATATTTCTAGATCTTGTCTTGTAAACATTTTTACAGATACAGTACAGTGTGGGTTTACTGTTTATTGTTAAATTGATCTTATTTATTACATTTCTCAAATCAGTTTAGGCCACTGAGTGATGTTAGGAGCCCTTTGGGGGAACATTTCACTGCATTTTGTGCTGTTCACACGCTGTAAAACTGTGTATGTGACAAATAAAGCTCTCTCACTTATAACAACACTTGACATGCAAATCTCTGCTGTAACACTATCAGTAAGACCGCGCCCAGTACTCGCCCATTATCGACTCATTGGACTAGTAAACAGTTACCTGTCTACAGCTACTGCATGATCACAGTGAGGATTTAAGCAGACTGGCTCACAACTGAGCCACAACCAGGGAATTTACACATGCACCTCAGTCAGTCAGTGCTCATTCCTTAGAGCACACACACACACACACACACACACACACACACACACACACACGTTTGTATAGCCATAGTAGTGAGGTCCGTGAGGTATTTCCATTGACTTGTGTAATACTGTATCTCAGTAACCCTAACCTCAGTAAACAAGACAATCTTTCTGCACTTTAAGTTTTATTTAAAAACTTGAATTTGTGGAGAAATCAGCTTGTTTCTTAATGAGGACCATCAAAATGTCCTCACTAGAAGGGATTTTCCTGTAATTGCTGTATTTATGGGGACATTTGGACCTCACTAAGCAGCATATACAAGGGAACATACACACACATACATACATACATACATACACACACACACACACACACACACACACACACACACACACACACACACACA
>JBBPDA010000009.1:21936514-21949919 GCA_037974385.1 Arnoldichthys spilopterus
GTGTAGTGGGACGGTACCTTGCTCAAGGGTACCTCAGTAGTGCCCGGGCCAGGACTCGAACCTGAGACCTTCAGGTCCCAAAGGCAGCGTCCTAACCACTAGGCCACCACTGTCATTATTTCACGACCTGTGTATTGCACTGCATAGGGAAGAGTGAACCACCAGAGCCTCCGCCATTGCTACGCTGGGCAACATGAACACACATGCCATGAAACAGATACATTTAATTTATTATACAAAGGAACATTCACAAGTTAAGGGAGGTCATTCACGTGATCGTAAGAGCTGGTCCGTCCGACAAAGTTACAAAGGAAAGAGTCTGACACACAGACAAAAAAAGTAGTATAAAATGGTAACGAGAATGATACACATACTCCTAAGCGGCCGACTCGCACATGTCCGAATGATGTGCAAGAACTGAGCTTCTACTAAAAACGAGAGTTAAAACGGTTAGCCTACTGGTTAAAGGAAAACAAGTCCTGTTTAATGAGGCACCTGGGCCATACCTTTTTACATTTTCATCATAAAAATATCTCTTATACCAGTTTCAAACCTGTGCATTTACTGGCGTTTAAAACTTCAAACTAAAAGATTAACAATCCGTTTATTTTTGTCCATTTTAGCCCTTGCTGCTTCTTTTTCTTACCCTCTTTTCTGATCCGGAATTCACACAATGGTTAGCCTTACCGCTATCTGAAGTCCTCCTCTCAGGTTAGAATAATAAACATGTTCAGTGTCCGGGTACATATTGAAACTCTGACAGGAGAAGAGCGCATGCACATTTGGAAAGGAGTAAATTCAGGTTATGAACATCTGTACATCTCGGATAATATTTCTGCCCAAAACAGTTTAGGATCAATAAAATAAAAACACAAAGAAAAAAAGCAACTCAAACAGGTCATGTATGTGTGCATGTAGCTGTAAATAGGCAATAATAGTGTTTTTGCCTCACGCTCTTCCACTTTCACACGTTAATACTTGAAAAGGTTAGAACTGGACTTTTGTTTTTATTAAACAGATGTACTTTACGCTCCCTGAACCAAAACCAAATGTCACCACTTGGGATCGTATCACACTCCTGCTTTAGTGCATCTGCGAGTTTGCATGTCATGAGGATGGAAGTTGAGTGGCAATCTTACAGCTGGCAAAGGGGGCGGGGTTGCAGGTGTGTTTGGGGATGTAATAAAGCCATTAAAACAATATTAAGCCAATTAGGGCACGTTCTGAGAGTTTAATTTGTAGTCCAGATATATTAGTAGTTACAGATTTGTGAGAAGTGTGTGGTTCTCTGAAACTAGGTAAAATAACACTGACAAAACAGGAGAAAGCGCTGCTGTTTACGCACCGTTGTCCTCATAAACCATACATTCCTCAATGCATTGCTCACTTATTTCATCCACTACAGTTGTTGCAGCAGTGGCTGAATTATATGTAGGTGTGAACAGTGTAGGTAGTTCACTCATTAGTGATACAGACACAGAACAGCTCAGAAACATACAGGAATTTTAGACAGGAAGTACACAGCACATGGAGGAGTACAAAAGCAGCGAGTCAAAGCAGAGTCGGGCCTCAGCCTAATGTTTCGAATGAGGCACTAGGATACCGGATAGAAGAAGATTGCAAAAGGATTTCCAGAGAAATGCAATACAACATAAAAAAAACAAAACAAAAGGGAAGAGGGTTCCAACTGTGGGAAGGTTATCTGGGGTGAGGCAGAGGAGTAGACAGAGCAAAACTTCACAGCTGAGAGCTCTTCAGTCAGGGTATAAAATCCATGATCAAAACTCAGTCTGGCTGTACAAACACGCTGGGATAGAGGATTGGGAAAGGTTGAGAAAGGTTTTGGGAGTGGCTTCTGAAAGTGGTGCAGCCTTTTCCAGTTTCAAACATTCTAGTCCGCTGACGGCATGCGCCCCCAGCACTCCCACGCCCGGTCACATGATGCCGTTGGTGAGGTACTGGAAACCGTCATACAGCTTAGTGGTGATGGAGCGCATGGAGCCATCGACCATCTGCTCCACCAGCACCTGCAGCTGCTCCTCAGTTAGGCTCATGTGGAAACGCTCCTTCAGGTTACGGATAGTGCTGGAACCATGGAAGCAGGGCAGCTGAGAGCCTGGAGAGCAAGAACAAATGATCACACCCACATTTTTAAGGCTTTACAATAAAACAGGCCCAACGGACTTGCAACGACGCTGTAATAAGATAAACATTTAAAACATAGGCAGTAGATTTTAAAATATAGATTATCATCATCATCGTCATATAAGCCAACAAATAATCATTGCCTATTTATTGAGAAAATAATTTTCTTTTTTGTTTAGATAGCATGAATGTCGTACTTTGCATGCTCAGGTCTAAGAGGGGAAAGGTTTGTGGATACAGTACCTTGTTGCATGATCTCCACTATCTGTATGACTTTCTCCATGTGTTTGCGTGCAGCAATGAGGCCCTGGAGCATAAGCATCTTGTAATAGTTGAACATGTCTCCATCTTGACCTCCCATAACCTAAAAGAAGAGGACAGGCTTAAAATCCCCAAAAAAACAAATCGGGGAGTATTGTTTTCGGTTTTAAAAGTTCTTTGTCAATACTTAAATAAATCTTCTTACATCTACAAATTCATTGGTCAGCTTGAAGGCAGATGTCTCGAATCCCAGGTTTCTGGGAGAGCTTGACAGAATGAACCCAAAGTCAATGTGAATGATGTGGCCCTCAGAGTCAAGCAATATGTTCCCATTGTGCCTGAAAAGCAAGAGAGCAAAAAACACAAAAATTCTCACATTCACATGTATGAAAGATAAACTGATCTACAAAGCACAATAAATAAGCACTGTGCAAGGTGAATACCCGGTCAATTAGAATGTCCCAATATTTTAGAATAATTAGAACATAATTACGTCGCAATCAGAATTACCAACAGCAAGCAGACACACAGACAGACAGGGACAGACAGACATACAGACAGACAGGCACAGACAGATACACAGATAGACAGACAGATAGACAGATAGAGACACAGACAGACACAAAGATGACCGATAGACAGAGTCAGACAGATACAGGTAGATAGACAGACACACACATAGATGATCGATAGACAGACACAAAGATACAGATAGATAGAAAGACACATAGATGAAAGACAGACACAAACAGACACACAAAGAGAGACAGACAGACAGACAAATAAACTAACCAAGTGATTTTTGTTTGACACTGCATTTCAATTACAATTTTAACGGCCTCATTTCAATTAAAAAAATTGAATCATATTCATGAATTCAGATATTTTAAAACTGTAAATCTTTCAGTATCTAGGATTCCCACCAAGGTTCACCACATGTCCAGGTTTGTAGACAACTGGACATTATGTATCCACTGAAATCAGGGGTGTTAACTGCATGTTTGAACCCTGTTGACTGCTGTAACAGCTTGTACTTTTCTGGTAAAGGTTACTGCCGTGAGGATTTCACTGTATTCAGCCACATAAATATCAGCAAGGTCAGGTGCTGATGTTGGATGTTTTGTTCTGGAGTGTCCCTTTCTATTAGCGCTGCTTTCAATTAGCAGTTGTGTGAAAGTGAAACAACTTGTTAGCATACAGTTAAACACCTGTGGCAACAATTAATGCTGAAGGGTTCCTGCATACTTCTGGAAATATAGTTTGACAAAGTAAAATATAGTAAAATATTTAGAGCAGTGGTCACCAACCCTGGTCCTGGAGATCTACGTTCCTGCAGACTTTAGTTCCCACCACAATCTGCCAAAACCGCCCCAGACTAACAGATTACTTTAGACTTCTCTGAATGGCAGGATCAGATGCATTAGAGGTAGAGGCAGCATCTTAGACGCACGTTGGCGCTAAACTCGGCAGGAACGTAGATCTCCAGGTGGAGGGCCGGTGACTACAGGTTTAGAGAATACAGCCCAGTGTAAAAATCTTGTGAAATTGTTGGATGACTGAGAAAGCAGCCAGTCTTACCTGTCCTTAACCTGCAACAGATAGCAGATGAGACAGTAGCCAGCACAACTTTGTACAAAGTTGCGCTGAGCAGTGAGGAAGGCCTCTGTAGTGTAGTTTCCATGTTCCTGAAGGAAGTAGTCAAGCAGCGAGAGCTGGCTTTGCTTCTTCACCTGATGAATAGACACGGCATTGACCACTGGCTCAATCATGCCACTGTCAGAGGAGATGACTAGGATTTTGTACGGCTTGATCCACAGTGGGACTCGCTCCTGCTCCCAGATTGCCTGCAAGCATGAAGAATGTGGATTTACCATGTCTGTTTCAGCCATGAGGTGCAGTTTTCAGACATAATTCACTTTATAAAAGGAGCTTAGATCCAGTACATTAAGAGATGCAATTACCTCAAAAAACACCATGTCTACAATGCTGAAATCATGCTTTGACAAACAAATCAAAAATAAATAAATAAATAAATAAATAAATAAATAAATATATATATAAAATTTTAAAACTTGACTTGTGTGTCTGAAAGGTCATGAAATCAAGGCAAAAAAAGGGCAGGGACAATACCTGCAGCTGTTTTAGGACTTGGAAGGCAAGAAGTTCCTGCCGTAGATCATCACCACATTTCACTATGACCGAGAGAAGACGCCAGTTGGGCAGATGCCCATAAGGAGAGGCCTCCCGGATTCGTCTGTTCGTAAGAAACAAGTGCAGGTTTTTTCAACGAACACATACACAAACAGTAAGACACCCTAAGTTAAGACCTGCTTCTCTACTTACCTAACTTTCTCCTGCCAAGGTTCTTTTAACGCTACTGCTGAGGGATCCTCTGGGTCCTTCTTAAATGTGGTTGGGGTGTGTGCAAGCTGCTCGGAGAGACGCCGCCTGTATAAGTGCATACAAAACCAAACCCAGTTCTAAAGGTGAGGTGAAACGAGTCAATGGCCCAAAGAAGGCCAGACTACAGACATAGAAAGACATAGAAGACATAGAAGAGGGAGCACTTTGCACACTGATGTGCAAAAATGTATTTATGTTCAGTACTGAATGATTTGAGCACATGTAACTGCACCAGAGTGATTAACAGTGATTAATGACAATTAACAGCTTTGGTGTTAAACAGTGACCTTCCGCTGCATAGCAGCTCACCTCCAGATTATGTAACACTAAGGACTGTAATGGTTTAAGCATTTGTGACCTAAATTGATTGAACATGCAACCTCTATGGCTGCTGCTGACAGACAAAAAACATTAACATGAGAGTAAAAAAACAAGGTCTACCATACTGCATCAAAGCATAGAAAAGTTAACCTTATATCTCCAGCAGCAATAAAAATAGGCTCTTTGCTCTCCTGGCTGGTGATGCTATCCACTGAGAACTGGGAGATGTTGTCACAGCTGTTAGTGTGGATCTCTGGCAGCTAAACGAGGAAACAAAAAATGGCGTATTTACACACGGATAAAATAAATGAGATGCTAATAATTAATTCCAAGTAGCTGTGGTAGAGCACCTCAACCTGTAGCTCTCCGATGTCATCTACAGACCAGGCTTCATCATCGTTGTCATAGTTTGGTACAGTAGAGAAGCTGCTGGCGCGCTGGTCAGGTGTGATGCCACAGTCTGGGAGATTTTCTACAGAGCGTGTGCTGCGAATTCGAGTCTCTGGGATCCTTACTGGTACACTCGATGTCTCAAAGTTCTCACACTCCAAAACTTCTACGTAGATTAAATATGGTGCCTAAAGATGACAAAGAATGGAGAAATGTATATCAGTATATTCATTAAAAGACGGATTATATAAAATCGGGTCTTTAGCTGCCCTAATGTCTTTACTAGGTATGGAAACTAGGTAAATTTGTATTTGTCCTTATGTTATATTGCGTAATGCTGCAGGATACTGGATTTCAGGCTAAACTAAATGGCAAGATCTAAACCAGTGGTTCCCAAACTGGAGGTGGGTGGGCTCATAGCAAATGCGGCATATATTGGCTTCGCTAATACAACAGTGTTTTTTGAGGAAAGACTACAGTTCCTTATGTGTCCGAAATACTAGCTTATGATGGTCTGGGTCTGAATCCAAACTGCCATATAGATTAATAGTGAATTTCCATTTTAGTTTTTTTTTTTTAATCCCGTCCACATGAGCACGGTTTTAAAAACATCTGTCCATATGTAAACGCAAAAAAACATCAAACACTTTTTGCCAAAGCATGAAGAAGTGTCTTGCCACGATTGTGGAAGCAGGAGTTCACTTTCAAAGTTGTCCCACCAAAAAACTGTTCTGACCGGGTCTTGTCCAATACCAGCGATGGTATCCAAACAAAAACAAATTACAAATTTGTGTGACAACAAATAGATACTGTACATCACACATGCTTGAAATAAGTAGTGGTCAGTATA
Source organism: Arnoldichthys spilopterus (assembly GCA_037974385.1). Classification (NCBI taxonomy): domain Eukaryota; kingdom Metazoa; phylum Chordata; class Actinopteri; order Characiformes; family Lepidarchidae; genus Arnoldichthys; species Arnoldichthys spilopterus. The sequence continues at coordinate 21,942,885 of JBBPDA010000009.1, forward strand.
CCTGTATCCTAAATGCTTGGCAGCGACAGTAGGCTAGCCCACACCCGTCCACACGGATACAGCCACTAAAGAGTTGTAGGCCCAGTCCACACAGATTAGTTCCAACGGGGAGAAAAACTTAAGTAAAGACTAATGATGCTCTTCTTAAAATGAAACATGAAGTTCGACAGTGTTTAAATACTAATGGTACCAAGACATGCTGAAAATCATATTGTGACCACAGTTTATCACGATAATGATAAATATCATCCTATTGCCCAGCTCTAGTGAACAAGGCCATAAACTGCAAGAAATCTATTAGAAAACGAGTCACGAGAGGCAAGTTCTTATAGAGAAATACTTGATGTTTGGACAGTGGTGGCCTAGTAGTTTAGACATTGCCCTTAGGACCTGAACGTCGCAGGTTCAAGTCCTGCCCCGGGCACTACTGAGGTTCCCTTGAGCAAGGTACCATCCGCTATACTGCTCCCTGGGTGCATTTGACAGCAGCTCGCTGTTCCACATGTGATGGGTTAAATGCAGAGGTCACATTTCGTTGTGGTGCTTGAGTGTGTTCACAAAGACAAAGAGTCAATTTCAGATTTCAAATTATTCATGATGTTTGTGTGGGTTTAGTTAGTCAAAATTGCTATTTACATGAACACTTTCCAACCTCTCTTTATCCCTTACAATGACAAAAGCTTTTTGTTACTGTGCCTTTAAGACTTAAAAGAGCGGTGTTCTGACTGGCTGTTCTGTGTTGTGCCTCATTCAAAAATTACTCAACTTCAGTGTGAATGGGTGGGGCTACACTGGTCTTCAGTTTTCAGGACATAATGAAAATAGTCAGTTCAAGATGGGCTATTTTTGTGGCATCAAACTGCATGGACTGGGTAGTGGATGGTACATTTTGTGTCTACGTCACATGGAGAAAAATTCAATTTTCCGTGATCTGAGCTCCCTGAAAGCTTACCTTGTCTTTCGAGTTTAACACGACAGCCTGCGTGTGTGGTACCCGCACCACATGGTGGTCAAAGGCTGCTGTGGGTAGCCAGACCCGAGCAGGCAGCTTGTGGTTGAGCAGGGACAGCTCGTTTATAAGTCTTTGTGTCTTCTGCTCTTTGGTGGGCAGAGTGGCCAATCTCTTCCCAATCCCCATCAGAGACTTGATGAATTCCCGCTGCGGAGTCAGGCGTACAGGCTAACAGGGAAAAAGATGGGGGGGCGGGGGGAGACAGAGGAGTGCCACAGACACAGAAGGAGAGAGAAGGAAAACGTCATTTCACTAAACAGATCGATACATTTTAACAAACGCACTACAAAAGATGTTACACGTGAATTTCTATACGCAATTACGGTCATTCAAGCTGGTGACATCTTTTAGACTGCGACTACTATTAAACGACAAAGAATGAGGACTAGGCCGAACAAAAATCTACATGCATGAGAAGATCATTCTGAAATCAAAGCGAAGCATGAGGGTTTAAACAAATGAGGGGGGAAAAAGTGCTTTCTAGCATCAGCTGACCATAGGGTGGCACAAGTGAGGCATGAATGAATAACATCACCTGAAATGAGAGTTTTTAAAACACAAATAAATGAGATCATTCCATAATGGCAAATGTGGAGTAAGACTCATCAAACTCCTCCATCTGTGCTTTCCACATGTGCTGTGTATGTTTTTTTTTATGGCTCCGGAGAGAATATGGTGATCATTAGCAGGCAGTAGAGCTTCTACAGAGAACTGAGCACTCAAATCAACTGAATTTCTCGGGCTTGTAAGCCTCTGTTAGTACATAAACATAACCAATAAACTGCATGCCTACAAAGAGAATCCCCTCTGATCAAATTAACAAATGAAAAAAAAAAGCAGTTTTGATGATTGTAGAGATTTATTAACCACAATAAATGATGAAACTTCAAGGCCTTAAAAAAAACCACAAAAAAACCTTAGGGCAATGTCTGCACAGAAGTAATGAGACGTCTGAACACAGCTTACAGGGGAAGCAAGAGTTCATTACGTAAGAGAACCCCACGAAGAAACGATTAATAAAACACAGCCCGATCTCTTCAAAGATGCATTTTACGCAAAAACCATAATTTTATATTAAATTGCTGACTGTAAGATCAGTCTGGAACTCTGTGGCTGGACTAAAACTTTGGAATAAGGAAGTGAACGGCAAGTTTAAAGATATGGTACGCCATCATTTTTTTAAAAAAAGAAGAGAAGAAAGCGCTCTGAACGTTCCTGATGTTTTAATGACTGTGTTACTACAACTCTTGAGGGATTTCCTCATAGTAACGGAGGTATTCACTTCCTTATACCACATTTGAAACGTGAGGACTGAATACTCTTTTGTCCAGCTAGAGTGGATGAAAATTGCAAACTGACCCCACTGTTAGAAAACAAACATTTAATTATGGCTTTGTGTGTAGCATAATGCTCTTTAAAAAGGAGCCATGTTCAGGAGACAGGAAACTCGGGCTTTTGTGCTAGATGACCAGAAATGAGAAACCCTTCTTTAATCGTGGTATTAATTAACATGTAGCATCAGAGGGGGGGGGAAGCCAAAGAATGTTTATGTTTCCAAGCAAGTCAACTCACTGACCCAATTAACAGTAGTCATTTTGGTCGGGCTGACAATAATGACGGCACTAATGTCGATTTCAAGAAAACGAGTCAATACTTAAATGGGTCACTTGAGAGGACATGCTTGCAAATCTGAGAGACACACATTTGAAGGAATCTGGGAGTCCAACCCCAACTGCGAACAGAAACAGCCATCATCCCACAATGCACAGATAAGGATGATAGGAGACAGTGGTTGACTTACGGTACCAGCCTCTAACTCGAGACTGTCGGAGCTGGAGCTCATGTCCTGGGAAAAGGGGGTGGGGGGGGGGTGGTTTACAGTACAAGAGTGGGAGGGGGAGTGGTGGGGTTTGGAGGGGGGAGAGCAAGACAAAAAATAAAAAATAAAACAAAAACACACAATGCTGTTGTAAAAACTGTTAAAACTCCGTCCGTGACTTAGTAGGCCTCGAAATTCCTCGGTCATGTTTATCTCTGGCTGCAGCCTGTGCTTAATCCCCAGAGAGGTGACAGGCCAGCACCGATCTGACCAATGTACCGGACCATGACAGTGGACAAGGGCAGGGATTAGATAAACGGCAGCACCATTGATCTCTCAATCTCTCGCTCTTTATCTCGCTCACTCACTGCAGATTTCCCTTAGAGCAGGGGTGTCTGAGGGAAAGGGCCCAGTGTGGCTGCAGTTTTCATGGAGTAGAAGAGTTAAATCAAAAGGGCAAACAGTAATGAATCATCCAGAACCATTGAAAAGGTTGTTGTAGAAAACTCTAAAAATAATAATGTGATGGGTTTTTTTTAGGCTAGTTATTGCATGATGCATTTTCACCATAAAAACTGCCAACTAATCACTGCCAATCAATCAAAAAAGGTACAATTTATTAAAAAATACAAAAAAACTACAGAAGTGAAAAAGACAAAAGATAAAGAAAAGCTAAAAGAACAGTCCATTTGGATTCCATGAGCGTCATCATTCTGGCATACCCTCCAGATTTCAATACCACCACCACAGCTCTGGAAATCCTGGAGATGAAGCCTAATGAAGCATAATGTTCCATATTCTGGCTACAATATCAGCAGTATAAGCTGCTAATAAAACATTGACATCTAACACGGTCATAAAACACACATTTCTAGTAGTAAGGTGATGTGGTAGATGACATCACAGCCCCCTATGCTGAAGACTAAAGGTTTAAATTCCTGTTCTGGCAAAAATGCCAACACTGAAGGCTGCTTCACATGATTTGACTCTTTGGACATGTGTCTGCCATGCATTCATTTACATTCAAATGACCCTTTTCCCCTTTGAGCCCCTGCTGCCGAAAACACACATGCATGGGCCTGACTAATTAGGTGTGCTCGGTTACAGAGAAAACCTGCAAGCAGACCAGCCCTTTGGGAACAAAGCTACACACACCTGCCCTTTTACTGCTACAGCCTGTAATACGTGTAATGCAATACGTGTAGCAGCATAAAGGCGTTTTCGAAAGCTAAACGTAGGCCTACATCTTTTAAACAGGGACAAAATGTCATCTCTGCCATTTTGGCACAAGTGCAGAATCAGCAGTCTTAAACTTCATCACCCTTGGCAGTTAAAGCTCAGAAAAATGCAAACCACATTCAGTCCCATATTTGTCCTTGATGATTTCTGCGATTGCAAGCAAATTGGGTTTCTGCGATGTAGGCTCGTTCATACTTCTAATCACAGTGGTCAATGAATGGGCCTTGTTGGGCTTGTGGCGTTACGCAAAATCGCGTACGGGAGACGACAAATGACTTAAGCAAAGAAGTCGAGCCTGTTCAGGAAGAGGAGTCATCGGGAACAGTCCTACTGGAAAATTCTTACTGCTGACGACTTATCCAGATCACTGAAAAATTTCACTCTGTGCAATACTCCCCAGCACATTACCAGGAGCCTTTGCTACATTACAGGACTGCACAGAGTGATCATCTGCTCTCTCACATGACACAGGCATCTCTCTAACCCGTAAGACAGAGCGGAGGGCGAAAAACAGCACAAAGAAACAGAGAGAGAGTTCTTGCCAAGCATTCCGTTCAGCTTGTTTACAAAAGCGTGCGTCTGATTGGTTAGGCAGCGGCTGTGATTCATCAGAGACAAGCAGAAGTCCAAACTCCTCTAGATAAAAGACAAATCGGTGTTCAGGGAGCCGCCAACACCCTGGACTTTTATGGATTTGGTGGTCAAGCAAGATGCTACAGCCATGCTGTGTTTGTCTCTTACAGACAGCAGTGATAATCTCCAATGCGGCAACCACACACCCAGGCTCTGGTGTAGACTGGGATATGACACGTCGAAATTTGGCCTAGACAAGTGCACTGAGCTGCTTCAGCAGCAACTTATTTACAATCACACGTGAGTTTAAAATGACAGTGGGTGGGACTACACATTAGGTAAAGCACTGCCCTTCGACCCAAACGGATATCGGCTTAAAGAGTTGCTTTATTCTGATACGCAGATATCTTTACATCGAACACTGTTTAGCGTCACTGCCATCAGGTGTTGCCCAGAGGAGAATGGGTTCCTCTTTGGAGTCTTGGTTCCTCCCAAGATCTCTTCCTCCAGCTTAGGGAGGTTTTCCTTGCCTCTGCTGCCTTTAGCTTGCCCATGGGCTCGGACCCTGATTCTGTAAAGTTGCTTTGTGACGTCAGATATAAAAAAGCACCATATAAATAAAGTGAAATTGTTTCTGAGCCCATTACGCGATATAGACTTAAAACTGAATCACAAGATCTCATGGTGTTTTTGTGGAAGAGATATAGTGGTTAGGACACTGCCTTTGGGACCTGAAGGTTGCAGGTTTGAGTCCCGGTCTGGGCACTACTGAGGTACCCTTGAGCAAGGTACCGTCCCACTACACTGCTCCCTGGGTGCTGTTGGTAGCTGCTCCACGTGTGCACGTGTGATGGGTTAAATGCAGAGGTCACATTTCATTGTGGTTCCTGAGTGTTTTCACAATGACAAATAGTCACTTTATATGAAAATAAGCCATTCGACGTGATCTTTCTAGTGAGAATGCAAACACCAGGCTAATTAAAAACCCTGGAAAAACGAATACAAATAATGTATTAAAAGTAAAATAATGCAAACGTTGCAATGAGAACGTGAATGCCTCGTCACAGATCTCGTCAGTATCTCAATATGACAAATCCTTCTCATAGGGAGCGCTGGTCTATCATGGATTATACAATCTGGCACAGCCCTAGACACAAACATCCAGCCCTTGCTGGTAGACATCACACACCATCACCTGAACTGTTCTCCAGTACTACATCTGAAGGGGTTCGTCTTTCTTCCCTGAACTAACTGTAACTCACTCTCAGAGATGTATGGCAGAGGCGAATGGCGAAAGCTGTCAAAAGATTTGCTAATCCTTGCCCAATTCACCACAGCTGCAAACTCATCATGTGAGCAATGACGCAATAGTTGCCATGGCAGCACAGAGAGGCAAATGAAAGAAGGGAGAGCGTCCTGAACGGAGATAAATAAGGAAAGATAATGATCATGACCACTGATTATGGCGGCTACATTTTCACACCACCCCCTCCGCTGCGCTGTGGACAGACGGAGGTCTTAAAAAATATGAAAGCGTATAATATGCAAAAAAGGGAGGAAGCTCCTTTCTTTCCCGTTCAGCATAAAGCCGCAGGGACCATGTGTATACTGCACTAATGCAGGTAAACAAAGATTCCTATGACAGGCATCTGCTCAAATAACACAGGCCTCTGTGCATGGTTAATAACCAGGTGACATAGATAATGTGGTGGTGCCTGAATACGTACCCACACAATGTGGCCACGATATATGTCCCTATGAGCCAACATCACCACGGCATGGATTCTCTCTTTGAGATGAGCAAAGCCAGAACTGCAAAAAGCCAATGCTGTTTTACATTGTCGTGAAGAGGAATACGACCATGACCTTTGCAGAAACATTGGCATAACATGCCCTCATTAAGGATGTGAGGTGACATTGTGGGTGGCATGCAGGCCCCTAGAACCATTAGCAAATGTGTACTAACAGACTAATGAGCCGAAATGGGACACAACCTTTTGTTTCACAGCTATTGATCTTTACACTTGATGCAAAGCCACTTCACTCAACATTACACCACAGGAGGTCAGTTTTATCGGTTTTCAGATTAGAGGACAGTTAACTGGACAGTGACCTATTAGTCTGTAATTGGTTTATGCCTTATTCTTCCACCAGGATCAAAGTTCATTCCTGTGGCCACATGGCAGGCAGATAAAAAGATGTGCACACAGCAAAAAAAAAAATTGAAATCAAAAGCACTAAAAACACAGGGGTCACTCAATGATTCAGATACTCCTTTTTTCATGAGCATTAAATCCAGTGCTCTATTTCTATACAGAGAGAGAGAGAGAGAGAGAGAGAGAGAGAGAGAGAGAGAGAGAGAAAGAGAGAGAGAAAGAGAGAGAGAAAGAGA